>JAVTVJ010000614.1:0-69738 GCA_034509425.1 Eopsaltria australis
CACTTTAGGAGATGCCGAATGTTATAAACGAATCAGCCAATTTTATGATTAAAGAGAATTTATTTAAAATCAAAGTATAAAATTAGAAAAGAGCCATGAAGCAAAAGCAACGCCGAGCCAGGCAATCGGCATTGGGGTGAACTGAGTCCGAAACACTGTTGGTCTGAATCTCACTAGTTCCCCGCTGTGGTTTCCATGAGGTGTCTTTTTATACCTTTTTTCTTCTTTGTTAATTTAATCTTTTCAATACAACAATGTAGTTTTTTCCTGTCTTTCCACCATGTCTGACGACAGTTCCTGAAATCAGTAGTCGATTTTGCTGATGGAATGAGTTTCTGGCGACGTATGTTATTTATTGTATGTGCACACATGGAATCCATATCCTGGAGCCATATCTTTGTTTATACACATGTAGAATACATATCCTGGAGCTCTGCCAGATGAGGAAATCCCATGAAATGCTTATCTGTGGAATGTGAATTGAATGCATCTCGCCATGGCTTATTCAGACAGAAATCCTTTGAAATGCACAATTTTTGGCGACCACCTGTTTCCGGCATTTTTGCTTTCTCTCAACTTCAGTAAAATGCTGTAATCTTAAATTTTAGCACGAATTATTGTGCAACATATACTACAATCTCTCCCCTTTTATATTAAAATATTAATTCGTGCTTTTATGCTAAGTTTGATTAGGTTTGCTTATTACACAATCTTAATTTCATCTTTCTACATTTATAAGACTTAGCAATTGCATTTCTACATTATTGTGTAAATTAATAACCTTTCCTATCTAAAGTTCTACACTAGTTTTATTGAACAGGGTACTGATTAAAACTTCAAACATTCTCTGTGTCCGTTAAAATTCATCTTTGTACTCGTCCCATGATTGTTCTTCATACATTTTGTAATTTCTTCGCAAGTTGTATAGATTATTTTTTCCTTTGCTTATGTGGGCTTCAAACCTAGTCAAAGCTTCAGTATCTTTACTTTTTCCCTCTTCTTTTCTTAATCTCATTATCTTAGATCCCTTGGGTGCTTGGCCAAGTTTTCCCATAGCTAATTCAGGGTCCATAGGCATTGCTGCTATTTGCATACTTTGGACAACAGAATGGATGAGTCGGACGAAGCATGGTACTAAATAAGGTAAAAACAGTAATCGAGCCACAGAACATAATATGAAAAATCCCACCTTTTTCCACCAAGCTCTTCCCCCAAACAATTGGTCCCACCATGAGGCTTGGAGGCTGGAATTCCATTTTTGGACTGGCACATGTGCCACTTTCTTGATTTTTGCCGCAAGATTTTTGATAGTTTCCCCATAGTCATCTATCTCTACACAGCATTCAGATTCATTGAATTTCCCACAGACCCCTCCTTCTTCAGCTAACAAGTAGTCCAAAGCTATTCGGTTCTGGTATACGAATGCTCGCATTTGGGAATGTTGTTTTGCTAATAATTCGAGATCATCAGAGGTATGATTTGATACAACTTCTACTACAGCCTGGAGTCTTATTAGTCCATTTAGTAGGTAAATAGGGGTCCTATATCCCCAGCTTCCATCTTGAGCCCAAGTTGCTGGGCCATAGTATGCTATTATTCTTTCTGCTGGCCATTCATCTTCTCCCCATTTTTTATTCCCTCCCGCTTTCGGAAAATCTAGGTTCAATTCTCTCTTTTCTCTGTCTAGGGTCTCATATAGGGGTGCTCCTAGTAGATTACTCTCGGACCATGGTAGCATAAAGAAGGAGGGTCTAATTATGCCTAATGTACAGGATCCTCTCCACCTGCGGGGTAGTTCACTGTAAGCTTTCTCCCCGCAAATCCAATATATTCCATTAGGTGCTTTCCATGGTTCATTTACAGCTTCTGTTTTTTCCCAGTAATCTTTTAAGTCTTTTAAGGTTTGGTAAGGGTTAGCTCCAGGGCTTCTGTGCCAACATAACCCAGTTTGGTCATTCCATTCACAGCCTGTTCCCCTGATTCGACTCCAATACCCAGCAGGGCTTTCTGGTTGCCAAACTTTTGAGTTATTATTCGAGTGCACTGCTAGAGTGGACATACAGGGAGTATATCCCATTACTTCAGTATATCTTTTTCCTTCCCTGCTGATACAGACTGTTCCAATTATTCGATCATCTAAAACCCACCCCTCGGGTCGTTTTAATGTTTTAGAAATTTGAGTATGATTCCATTGCAGAAGTTGTTCTGGAGCTAGACTCTCACCTTTCCATGGCCATTTTTTGGCTGATTTAAGTCCTCCACAGATCCAACAATTGGATAATCCTAATTCTGTGGCAATTTCTTGCATTAGGTTCACAAAAAGATTCTTATTTGAGGAGGGTAAACCCCAATTGTTATACTGTTGTTCTAATTGATCATATTGTTCACTTAATGTCTTCAATTTTTCTTGCTCTATTCTTCTCTTCTTTGCTTCTGACTCTTGTTTCTTTAATTCTTGAGCTATTTGTTTCATCCTAGTCTCTGGATCTACCCCTTTCTTAATCAAAATTCCACAGCCTCCCTGGGTTCCTTTCTCCTGGCAGGTGCTGGAAGCTGTGGTGACATCTCGTCTGTGGCCCAGTGTCACAAGCAGCTTCAAAATACCTTAGCATGTGAGCCTCTGCTTTAGGGGTTGTAGCAGTTTACAATTCGCCCTATTTGAGTTTCTGGGGGGGGGTAAAAACCGCCCAGCACTTACCAAAATAATTGATTTTTGTTTGTGGGAGATAATAGTAGGCAAGTAGTTTTTACACTTTTAAGGATATAAATAGAATTTATTAACAGACTTAAAACAGGAGTAATATATCAGGAATCAGAACAAACCTTTAGAACACCTTCCCCCCCCCCCCCCCCCATACCTCTTCATTTCTTTCCCCCTGACCATAGAAAAGACAGCACTTCGACCTGTAGTTAAATTACCACCTCTGGAAACAGTTCTTTTCTCAGTTCATGTAGAGAGAGAAGTTTTCTCTTGCTATATCATGTTGATTCTCCACAGGAAATACAGTTCCTATGGTTGTCAGCCTCCCAGTAAGCAACCCTCCGGAGGAAAAGATTTGCTTGTTCTGGAAACCCTTCCCACTTCAGTAGCTTTCCCAGGGCTACTACAAATGGACATATGATGGTTGCTGAGGTACTCTTTTGAGGATGAACATTTCTATTACAGCGGCAACGAAATCCCCTTTTCTCCTTATTGGCAACACAAGTCTTCTATTATTCCCGGGGCAAGGAATTTTTACACAAGTCTTAGTCCACTGGCTGTAGCTAGAACATTACACCCCCCCTTTTTCACTTTTTTTGACCATTGTTCATATATTACAGGGTGTATTATAGCCGAGTTTATCGACATGTCTTCACAAGAGAAGTTTAGTTTCAGCCCTAAGGTTTAAGGCACTCCTCATCTCCTTCTCTGGATATAGGCTTTGCTACATTTCTTTAACTTGGAGTCTTTATGTTGTACCTGTTGTAAGTGTCTTCATTCCTTTTCTTTCTGTGTGGGGGAAAACAGATGTTTACAAGTCCCATCCTGATACTGAAAAAAAACTGTTAATTTGTCTTTCGGCCAGGCGATGGTCATATGACCTCTGCCCATGTTGTTCAAGTGTAGTATGTTCAGCGTTTTGAGCTGAGGGAGAGGAGGTCGTCTGCGCCGTTCTCCATCCAAGCCACATCTCAGTTGCAGGGGGCTGGCATGGCCGTGTCCAAACTGTAGGGGGCCACCTGAGCTCTCTCTCGTGCCGAGCCGTGCCACGGAGCTGACCGGTGGGGCCGCACCCGAGCTGCAAGGGGCTGGGACAAGGCTCCTTGACTTAGGGTAGCAGAATGAAGCCCTTCTCTGCTCAGCCGGCTTCCCCCTCCCCTCCCCCTCCGTGCCATCTCGGCCTGGTAGCCCAGGCCACGTGTGTGGCCTGGGAAGACCTCACCAGACGGCGTGGAGGGGAGAGAAAGCAATGTCTTTCCTCAGTGAACCGTAAGTCTAAAAGAGGACTTCTCCAGGTTTTCTCCTGGTTTTACGAGTTCTGGAGGTGGAAACTGTAATACCTCCTTTTGGGTACGTCATTTCCAGGTCGCCCTCCTTCTTTCTGTACCGGGAGTTTTGACTAAGGTTACCCCACAACAGGGGGCCAATCCAAAATGCTACAGGGGATGTGCCCACATCCCCCTGCTGTGATTCTGCTGGAGGAGTTGCTTCAGCAAGGCTGGTGACCTTTCAGACAGAACTGGGAGTGAAGGGCTAAAAGCAGATTATTGACATCCATTACATACATATATAGGGATTATTAATTGATAATCTCCACTTAATCTGTTTTTCTGGGCCTTGGACACTGTTTCAACCCAGGACCTCTATCTGTCAGCTGTAATGGTGGTGACATCTGTCATTGACTGTTCCTCTGTTGATGTATCTCAAAGCAACTTTGTATAAAGTCTTTTCTGCAGAACTGTGTGGGAAGAAAAAACAAAGTGAAATGAGACCTAGTTAGAGTTTTGACAAGTATCCACATAGTCAGTTCTAGTTAGTGGAGGCACAAGTACCACAAGGTCAGGCTTTGTAATTTTGTCTATAGATGCCTATTCTGCGCTCCTTGTTCCAGGGAAATGCTTGTAGAGAGTCTCCAGAGGAATTGCAATTACTAAGTGGAGTCTTGGCAAATATTGACCCATCTGTGAGACAAGTCAGTGCCCCAAGGTCAACCCATGTGACTGCTGTGCTGCTGCAATGCTGTTATCTTCCTTTTGTGGCTGGTTCACTTGGGCATCTTCAGCCAGGCATAAAGACAGCCTGAAGTCAGGATAGATGCACCTATAAAGTACAAAAAAAAGAAAATTATAATTTAACAGAAAAGAGATATCTAGAAGTTAATGAGCTGTTAGTCTAAACAACAGTGTGCCCACCACCTCTGGTGTGAAAAGCCTTGGTAGACAGGTTGGAATCAGTCAGAAGGAGGAAGGGTTGGACACCACCACATACCCTCACTGCTTCAGTGTGCTTCAGTGTAAATTACAAAAGAACTGGATCATGGAAGCAGTGTTTTCATTCAGGTCAGGGTGCCCTCAAGTTCGGGAGTGGATCATACAGCGTGGTGCCAGGTTCTTCTAACCCAGGTCCAGGACTCCCGTTCATCCTTGTCCCTATTTTCCTGTTCCTCTGGCCTGCCTAGGTCTGAATCTAAGTCCTGTCATTGAGCATGGCAATTGGTATCCCCAGTTTTGTGCCCAGGTCACTAATAAATTCATCAGACAAGACAGGACAGGCCCTTGTGTTATTCCACTTGTCACTGGCTCCAAGTAGCAACCCACGACCCTCTGAGTACAGTCATCCAACAACTTCTTACCCATCTTGTAACCTGTTAAGCAGTATTTTTTTTTTTTTTTTTGCATGGTAAATATGCAATGTGTATCTCATTTTCATTTTTCCCCAAGTAGCAAGTAGAAATATTTATTGAAAATTTAGGCTGTTTATGATTCTTTTTTAATCATTTTTTACTGAAATAGAATTGATAGGATTCTTTCTGTCCTAAATAGAGCTTAAATTAGTTTTATTTTCCTTACTGTCAGCTATAGTTTCCTTGTTATCCTTTAATTTCCTCTATCGATTCTCTACGATTTCTTATTGATATTTATTTTGCTATCCTTCTTTGTTTCTGCTCTCTTGAACATAAAAAGGATTTTTTATTAATCTGTGCAACTCTGTGATATATATATGTAATAAAAATAAAAATGTAGAAGTACTAATTTATGTGCATAAATTCAGCTCATTTAGTATTATTAAAAAAATGAGCATTATAAAAGAGGTAGCGATACTCTGCATAAAAATAGCAATAGCTGTTATACTTGTAATGCCTAACAGTCCTGAAGTACAAGAATATTTTCACAAGTATTTTATCCTGTTTTCTAAAATAATCTATATAATCTTGTATGTATAACTTCTAAGGGGAAAAAAAAGAAGCCTTTCCACTGAAGATTTTAAACCCAATGTTATCAACTGTACCAAGATTATTCTAAAAGTCTTATATAATTATTTTGAAAATAACTTCATTCAGTTCAGCAATACTTGGCCTTATCCTTCACCCTGACAGATGATGAGTTGTCTCACAGAACTATAAATGTTTGTAGCTCAGTTCCAGTGATCATGTCTCCATTATACTTGTTATGTGCAAATTACATACTTGGGAATAATACTTGAAAAAAAATACTGACCCTGACATACACTTCCAATGCAGGCATCTCTTCATTCTAGCACATAATACAATGTTATTACAATATAAGGTTGTAAAATAGCTAGACAGCTTCTTTATGACTTTGGATACTTTTATCTTGTAGATTTATGATGAACTAAGCCAATCCAAAAATTTACAAGAGAAAGTGCCCTTGTGCATTTATGCAGATTTTATCCTGACTGTTATTCTCCTGAGACTAAATGTGTAGTATATATAAGTTGTGGCAACTTACAAATTTGGTTTTTCTTACGAGTTTTATCAGTAAATGGGTGTTTTCCAAGTGAAATAATCACTGAAAGCTTGTTTACATAATATGACTGAAAAACCCATCAGTACAATTACTCACATACTGTGAAAAAATTCCTGGGGAAAAGCATAACTGAAGGGATTACTTTGTTTGCTGGAGCTGTAGCAGTATTCTAACAACAACAGTGTATGTACAACAGGGAATGTTTTATATAACAATGAGTGTTTGTTAAATGTTAGGTTTTGTTCCAGATGGCTTTTGGAAACAGTCCTGATAGACCATTGAATTTGAATTCTACAGATTGAGATTTCTTTGATACCCACTCAGGATAATTGTGCTGGTTAATAATTGTGGTTGGAATCTGTAGGCTAGAGCCATACCTGAGGAAGTAAAGTAGCAACTCATGCAGAGCTGGAGTGAAGTAGGGTGAGGAGGGCACACCCAGCCAGTCAGTGTAGTGTCTATCATGTGAAGCTTCAAGGCTCTCGTCAGCTAGAACAGGGGACTGGGTAAGGTAGTTGCCATCTCAGCTCCTTTCTGTAAATCCCTCCCTGCTAAACACCTGCTAATATTGAGGTGTGACTATAACAGGAATGATGCTGTCTTGGCACCACTCTCTCCTGCGGGGTGCAGAGAATCCTATTCTCTTTGAACAGTATCCAGCAGAACCAATCCACTAGTGGGCATCAGGTGCCAGTGGGGCAGATAAGTGATTCTGCTATTTTATATCATTTATTCATCACTGTTTACCCAGTGCTTTATGGAAACACAATTTAGCCTGCACATTATTATGCACATCTTCTTCTGCTTATGGTGCAATAGAACCTGACATGATATATTTACATTCTGGTTGTTCTACCAAAATATTTTAAATAGTAGAATGATTGATAAGTAGTAGGAAGCAATGATATTTTTATTCTTTATTCTGCACCTTCATAAAAAGAATATTAATATCTTAGTATTATCTGTAACATTATCTGTTTCACAGTCTTCAACATCTCTTCAGTTTGACCTGCAGAGTGAGACTAATAAAAACACCGGTTTTGTGTGTCCATGCTCACACTCATATACATGTATGTGCGTGCGTGTGTGTACATATTTAAAATGTCAAGATGTTACATACTCAGCATTGCTGCATACCTTCCACTCTCTGGTTTTTATCTTGGATCTGTAAAACAATTTTTTAAGAGCGATCAGTTCCAGGGAAGCAATCACATTCTTTACACAAAGGCATAAAATACAGTTTTAAAACAGATATTAAGAAACCATGGTACAGTTAGAGCCATACCTCTCAAGTACATGATATTCTTCTTTGCCCATCTATTTTGAAGGCTGTTGTTAATTTTCTTTCAGTACTTGATGCTAGTAATATTTAGATACTTTTCCTCTACACTGGTTATACTATTTCAGTATCTGAAAACTGGAGTAAGATTTCTTCATTTGGATTTGTCAGAGCCTGCAACTCTTCTGCTGGAAATCAGGAAAACTGATGTTCAAGTCTGAAGATGCTACTTTATTACACTCACCATCATATGAGGAACTTTTCTTAGCCTGTCTCAGAGCAAAAGTAACTGTCAAATGAAGTCTAGCCTCTGGGGAACAGAAAATGAATAATCTTATGGGACATTTCTGGTAGCGGGTCAGCTCTTTGGAGTGAATAGAATATACATTCCAAGTCAATACCTTGATTATACTTCTTGTTTTGGGGTTCTACTGTCTTCCAAGCTAAAAAAGAATTAACATGAACATTTTTCCCCATGTTTCTTTATAATAGCCCTTTGTCACAGAGCTTCACAACAGTATTTTCTCCAGAGAGCCTTAAAACAAAGCATCTTTTCCAGGTTGAAGAGCTTTCTTTTTGGTTCCTCTTCAAGTCATCAAAGTCTGCTTTCTTAGCCTCTTCTTTTTTTCAATGTGGAAAAAATTAATGAAGCAGACACATTTGAAGTTGATCTCTATTACAATTTAACTTTGCAATTTACTGCTGTGCAGCCTGAGCCCTAAAAAAACCCATAACCAACCAACCAACCAATCAACCAAAAACAAAACAAAAACCAAAACACAGAAAACCCAGAATCCAGCTGCCTGGATTCAATCTCCACTGCTGGATCTTCTGCCAGTCTGTAAGGCAAATCTCAATGTAGGATGAGGCCATTTCTCATAATGGGTAGATTTCAAACAGAGTAAAAGTCATCCTTGGTAGCAATGCCCTGTGGAGTTAGCATCTTGTTTATGACATTGTATGTTAACATAGTATAGCAACTATATCCCCCAGAAAATAAAGTAGCAACAAATAATTCCATTGTTTTTAAACTCACTAGAACTATTCTAATGAGAAAACATCAGATAATTTTAAAGTTTGTTTCACTAAAAGAAAATTAAGTATCTGTCATAATCCCATAGTAGTAGTAGCACTAACAGTACTAGTAAAATTTTAAAAAGGAGGTATGTATTTAAGTGTGATGATTAGTCATAAATGAAGCAGCTTGTATTGACTTCATTTTATTTAATTGATTATTGAAGTACAATTTTGATCTGTTGAAGACAATCAGATTTTCACCTTGTGTTTTCAACCTCTGTTTCTTTTGTTAACCTTTTTTGCTCCCATTCTAGTCTTTCATTTCTTGAAATGATGGAGTTCAAATATCTGATTGCAACACTTGATAAATCTTGTGGACCATAGACCTTTATTTGATGTGTCAGTAATTTTTAAGCTGTAAAAGCAAGCTTGCTAGACCTTCAGATGGACATAATTTATCTCTTTTTGCTAGCATACGAAGATGGTAACACAAACACAGTGCCTCAAGACCTGGCTGTCTCTGTAATAGGGAACACACAGATTTTTATGAACTCCAAAAAAAATGCAGTTAAGTAATGTTGAACTGCTGATTTCTCATTACACCGCTCCTTTTAAAATAGCTACAGCTAGAGACTTCTGCTTGAAAATACCATGTAACATTGCACAGTGAGTATTTCATCCTGTAACAAGCATAAGTCACCTTCCCTCTGGTGTTGAGAAACAAATGTATCACCTCAGATGTGCACTCAGGGTCATGTCTTTGAAAGGCAAAACTGTTTGGTGATGTGACAATGGCTCAGGAAAACATTTTGTAGAACCTGCAGTTTTCATAAAGCACAGAGAGGGCATCTCAGGGCATCTCAGAAAGTGTATTCCAATAACTCCTAGTTTTGATGCCCGCAGTTCACTTTAAAGGCAGATGAATGAAACTTTCTTGTATCCTGTACAAAAGACAATGAACAATCTTAACAGAAATCATATAATTGCAGATTTCCTTTGTGTATCCCAAACAACACTTTCTTGAGAGAAAGCCAAACTGTCATTTCAAAGCAATGTTAACAAATGTGTAGTCTGAATAAATGTGTTTCTCCATTCTACCACTAGGTCAAAAAAACATTTACAAAACTCAGTTCTAAAAGCAAACTGCACATTTCTACAAAGGAAGCTCAGTCCTTATGTAGTTACTAATTTTACTAGTTCATGGATTTAAATTCACCAGTGGATTTCATGCTAGTGTACAATGAAGTGTAAGTTCAGTCAAAAATAATAATAATATGTCTATGTTATTTATACCCTGTAATGTCATCCATTTTTACTGCCCACAGTCCTGCTACAGCATACAGTTGCATTATGCTGGAGTGGGAGGTGTGTGTCACTGTGCCCAGTTGTGGACTACAAGAAATTTTCCAGTGATGGAGTTGAACACTTTAGAAAAAAAAACCCAAAACAGGCAAACAGATTGCTGCATGACAGTATAAATGTTTCTTTGCTCTGGGGTCTGGGACAGACCCAGTGCCCCACATCTTCCAGAGGCACCTGTTCTGAGTGTCCCTGGAAAGCTGCCCTGGCAGGATCCTGCTGATCCCTGCTGCAGGCTCTGGGTCTGCTGGTCTGGTGACAGCCAAGGACTATCCCGAGAAGAAACTGAATACTCGCCAGACAGAGTCGGGAGGGATTCTTAGTATGGAGTTCCAGGTTTATTAATCCTAGAGGGGTCCAGGGACTAAGAACAAAAGCTCAAGCAGAACATCAGGTTTTATACAAAAGGGGCAACCAATAGGGACAGGGTTCAGGGGTGGAAAGGGGGAGGAACAATACAATGGGAGCCAACCAGGGAAGGTTAGGGGACGGGAGAAGGGGCCAGACCAATAGGGCGTCGAGGGTGAGGGAACTTTCCAGAACAACATAGATATGTAAAAGGAGGTGGAGGGATCATAAACTAATCAACACAACAGGATTAACATGACAATAACTGGGATAAACTATTACAAAACTTAGGGGGAGATATTACACAGTGGTGACACTCCACCATTCATCTGATTTGTCTTCGGCTGAGTCCACCTCATCAGCCACCCCTGGGGTGGCTTCAACCACTGCAACATGACAGTATATGGCCTTTGGGTTTCTTGAGAAATATTTTGTTAGTTCACTACATGTAGTTCATGGAATCTTATGAACGTGTGGATCACAAGCTATAAAGCCTCCCTAACTGTTGGAAAATGCTATTTATGACTGGGGTCTGGATGCTGAAGTCAAGCCAGAAGTGGTTGAGCATTGAAAAACAGCAGCTAAAAATCACATTCAGAAAAAAGGGAAAATAAAGTCAGTATATAAGATCTTTCGTTACATAATTTGACTGGAAGTCTTTCTTCCAGATGGATCCCTTTTAATTCAGACTTTTCTTAATGTAGTGATTTCATAAAAGCAGAACTGGAGTCCTTTACCACATCAGAAAACAAGCTGGGAAATTAGGGATTGCTTGCAAGTAAGCATTATAGTTTTGGGGAGGCTTTATGGTGAAGGGTATGAGTCAGTTCCCTCATGCATTCCTTTGTCGTTGCGTTACTTATAACCCTTCTGCCGTTTGCATGCACCATTTCTCTTTACTAAATTTTTGGAGGTTTTTTTGTTTGTTTTGTTGGTTTGGTTTGGTTCTGCTAGTTTGGTTGCTGTTGAAAGACCTTACTGTGTCACTATATGATTGTTGGAGGTTGGATTTAGTTTTTACTCAGGAATTTTTCTCCCATGGGTTGCTAAGAGACAAATGACTGAGATAATATCTGAGTACTTAAGAGAACAAAGCACAAGGCTAGGGGCCTTTCTCCTTGGCAGGGTGGGGCAGAATTGCCCTCATGGATGCAGAGCCTGACAATGCGAGATTTTGGAGACTGAAAAGCAAGGGCAGGGGGGAGGTCACTCTCTCTTGCTCAGGACCCTCGGAGCTGGACGGTCAGAGCTGCTGTCTGCTGAACCCACGGCCCCTGAGAAGCCAGCATGGAGCTGCCGGTCTGTCTGCTGTGAGTTTTTTCCTCTCTGCCCCATCGGGAGCTGCCTGCCACCAGCCTGTCTCTCCCCCGCTCCTCCATGCCACTCCGAGTTTTTTTCGCTACATTGTAGCGGGGCTCTCCCTGCACGTCAGGACCTCTTACCGTACCAGCTCCCTGTGTCTGAGGATCCTGCCGCGGCACCGACACCAGCCGCCCCCCCCCCGAGAGTCTGTGGAACAAAGGCTCTCCTCCATCCCTCCCTGCTCCGTGCCTCGGGCAGCTGCCATTGCCATGTGCTACCTGAGCCCACCCAGAGCGCCCCCTGCAGCCACTGGGGAATCATCACACCAAGAGCGCCCCCTGCAGCCACCGGGGAATCATCCCACCCAGAGCTCCCCCTGCAGGAACTGGGGAATCATCACACCCAGAGCGCCCCCTGCAGGCTGTGACTGGAACTGCACCAAAGGGAAAAGGTGCCTGAAGCCGAGTAGACTGCCACTGGGTTTCTGGTTCTGTTTTTTGGTTAACACCATAGCTGTTGCTATTTGTTAGCTCTGTTTTAGATATTAGCAAAGAACTGTTATTCCTATTCCCATATCTTTGCCTGAGAGCCTCTTGATTTCAAATTTATAATAATTCAGAGGGAGAGGGGTTACTGTAGTTTTTTTTTTTTCTGGTGTCCCCGGCCTCCTGCCGGTGGTTGCCTTTTGCTATCCGCTTGTCCTCGAATACCCTAACCCTGAGGTGGGTAGACGAGGGAACCACAGGGGTTCAGCAGAAGCTAGAGGCGTCGGAGGGTCGAGGGTTATTTCTTTGGATCACCAGAGTGTCAGCGAAGAAACAGGAGCGACTCTTAGCTCGGCAACAGAGAGGGTTTTATTCTGCTCTGGATCCAGGGGCTAAGAGCCCCGAACTGGCGTCGTGCATGAACTTAAATACAACATAGTTAAACCAATCAGAGGTCGGGAGTGGGGAGGAGTTAGGGAGGGACTGGGGTAAAACAACCATAGGGAAGAGAGGAAGGGAGGAGACAGGGGTGAACAACGAATCAACAGCTGTGGAATACAGAACTTTCCAGAACTGGGTATGAACTTAGAATAAGAGTGACAAACAATAAACCCAATAACAATAAGGTAGGAGTAACTTGGGGAGTGGCCCTGTTAGGGGCTAAACCATTGTAGTTTCAGTATCAGGGGGAAACTTTCCTCCTGGTGGACTGACCCACCAGGTGGAGGAACGATCTAAAGGTCTTAGGGGTTTCATCTCTAAGGAGACAACCCCAACAGGTTACAGTTTCCCATTCCAAGGGAGGTTTCTGCCTTCCTTAACAGACACCTGTCCTTCAAACCAGGACAATGATACTTGCGACACTTTCTCTGTGGTGAAGCTTTTAATTTTATTTTTTTTTTCTGTTGTCTAGTTAAAAGTTCTGGATTCCAAGAACCTCATATTGTATCAGGAAACAGAAGCTGTGGATGAATACAGATTTAACAGACCTGAACTTCTATGCAGCTAATCTGGTTTTATGCCCAACTAGAAAATGCAGGCAACATTGTAAGCAACACATTTACTGCTTAACAACAGTGTCTGGGTTTCAGCAGTTCTAAAGTTGTCATAATAAACCTAATTTCATGCCATAAAAGACTGCTCAGTCATGATATGCTAAGACTGTGAAGAAAATAACAATTTCCTACAAGATCTGATTCCATCAGGACCACTGCTATAATGACCTTTTAAAACCCATGGGAGCATTTGGAACCAAATCCTGAAACTGGATATTCATGTATTATGGTATTGTATTTTAAATGGGGATAATAGCAAGAAATGCTTCTTCTTAAAGGATTTTTTGCTTACATTTAATGATTCAAATGTTCATGTTGGTTTATATTTCCTCTTGCCTTGCCTGCATGTGCAACATTTAGAGAACTAGTGAAAAATATGCATACCATATTCTTCACTACACCAATAACCTTACAAAAAGGATATTTTTCCAGTGATAGAGCCAGAAAGAAACATTTTTATACTGTCTGTACATTTCTAAGAAGCCTGATTTGTGCCTTCTTCAGCAAATTGCTTTTCTGTATGTGGATTCCTCAAATGTAACATATAAAAATAAACAGGTCTTAAAAAAATTCTTAGCAGAACTTGGGATCTTGCTTAGCTGCAATTTCAAGAGATATTTCCTAACATAATGAGAGTTCATACATGGCTGAGATCAACAATGCTTTCATTCACTTACTGGGGAACTGCAGAGTTCTGGATGCTGTGCTTTAGGGTGGAAAAAAAAAGGAAAACAAGCTCTCCCTCACCTTACAAGTATTTTTTTCTTAGTTAGAGTTCAAATTATGTCAGATTTTGTCACAGAAAACCAAGAGAAGAAATATTGGTAACATAAGTCAGTGAGTTGGGAGTAGAGGAAGAACCAATATAAGTCTCAATAAGTGTTCTTCACAAGATATACCAGATACCGAAAGAGAGGCTTCACTTAAATTACTTTTTCCTTCAGATTTCATCCATTGAATTATGAATTTCATACAAGAGACTTAAAAAAGAAAAAGTGTCTCTCCTTTCCAGAGAAAACAGCAAACTGTCTCAAATAATGAGCTGCTGAATTTGTGGAATTGCCTCCATTGTTGTCATGGAAACCAAAGTTATGAAAAATTGAATGAAAGAAACTGATGATGTCTCCCATAATTTTTCTCTAACTCCTGGACTTCTTAATGTTCCTTAACACAAGTAATTATTTGTAAATACTTTAAAACAAATGATGGAACAATATGGAGTTTAATTGAAGAGTATCTGAATATTTATGGGCGTATCTGCAGCATGGTGACGCTTGTTAATAGCCTATATTAAAAAGTTATAAACCTAGTAAAGGTAGGTCAACTTTACCAGTAAAAGCAGTAGGAACAGAATTTGATCCAAGTTATCAGGAATTATTGTTCTGCATCCTTAGAAATTTCCACCATTGGGAATTAATATCTTTCTAAAGGTTACTGACAGGTATTCTAGGACTACAATATTCTTCAACTGTTATTTCCACAAGGTTAGTGTACAAGAATCTCAAAAAAAAACCACAAAAAAAACCCCAAACAAAAAGCCAACCAAACAAAACAAAAAAAAACCAACCCCAACAAACAACAACAACAAAAAAACCAAAACACCAAAAAAGCAAAAACAAAAATGCACCATCTCCTACAACAAGAATTACTTGAACAAAATCAAGCAAGTATTTTGTTTAAAATAACTGTCTTGTGGGATCAGTCCTGTAAAAGTCTCTGGGTCAATTGATTTAACAGGTTTATATCTATGGTCTTCATTATATTTATTACTGGTTTCTGAGAAAAATCCTGAACCCTCAAGGTTCATTACCATGGGCATGTTACTTCGGTAATTAACTAGATTAACTTCTATTAAGAAGTTAATATCTTACATCATCAGGGAAGCAGCAAAATCAGAGCTACTTTGCACCTGAAATGCTGAGCATCAAGTCAAATTCTAACTCAGGTTTATCTTTTCTTATTGATTTTGCAAGTAATTATTGTGGTTTTTTTGGTGATGGGAAAGTTTGTAAACAAAAATTGAACATCCCAGATCTGCTTCCTCTAAATCATGCAGTTTAAAATCTCCTCATTTAATCACATTGCTTTTCCAGAACCATCTCCTGGATTTTTGTGGGTAAATAAGAGTTTCAGACGCAAGTTTTCTGTTTGTCTTCTCTATTAAGAATTCTGTCTTTACAGAAACAGATAAAAACAAGAAAATAGGACTTTAAAAGCCCATAAGGGCACACATTCCAGAAAGCAAAAAATAACCTCACAGGCTTCTTTTTACAGCTGTTTTTGTAACCTAGTGTCTTTGAGGTTATATCTTCAGTGATACAGGATCAAGATTCCAAGACATGTGTAGCAAACAATGACATCTTTCAAGACATATAATTTTGTTTCAGCAAAAGGAAACAAAAAAAAATCCTCCAGTCTTGCATATGAATGTGTTTTTTTCCTTCATAAAAGCAAGGAAATGAGATTTTGTTTTAACCTTAGGAAGAATGAAGACTGAGAAGTGCTAGCTTAGATTCATCCTTTATATAATTTGCATTTTTCAGACCATTTATAAAGGTAGCAAATTTTAAAAGATATTCTTTTACCTTAGGCAATCTGTTTGTCCACAAACCAAAATGTGTTCGATATATGACCAGATATAGTTCTTTTTAACAGGAGAGTAATAACACCAATATTGATAATTTAATAACCAAAAGTTGGATGGCATGTAAATCAAATCTTTTTAGAGATAAAAGGAGCAAAGTGGTCTTTAAACACTTTTTTTTTTATGTTTGTTAGGACAATTTTATGCACAACATAAAAATATAATCCCCACAAGGCTAGGCTGCTTCTACTCTCCTGTGTTTCTTCTTTCATTGACATGACTGTTTCCACTATTCTGGAATGAAATTAAATTAAACATATATACATTAATATATTTTGTCAATCTCAGCATATGTCAGATATGATAAGGAAGCTGCATTTAACCACTGGAACGTTTTACAAAAGCTCGTTCTCCATCACTGTAAGTTTCCAGAAGGATCCCTCAAAGAATTCTTAGCCCCATACCTAATATATTTTTCATTGCCTGTGATTCTGATTAACTGCTAATTAGCATTTTGAATTTATGTAGTGGTTTCAGTTCGCTTATTCAGGTTTGTGGTTAAATGCTAGCACACTTACTTAAATTTACTTGATTGTTTGTTGTGAGATGAGGATTAGGAGTAGGTAAAGTAGGCTCAAACTTTATAAAGTACAAAGAAGTTTTATTAATATATCTAAGACAAAGGGAAAAGAAAAGAAAAAAAAAAACCTAAGAAAAACTAGAACAAGCTTCTTAGACCACTCCTCCTTCCCTACCTCTCTATTTTCATTCTCTCTGACAACATACAAAAGACAACACTTCGACCCCTAGTCAGTTTACCACCTCAGAAACAGCTTTTGTTCTAGTTCACTTAGGAGAGAAGTTTCTTTTGCTTACACTATAGATTTTCTGTAAGAAAAATACAGTTTTTATGGGTCTTCTGCCTCACCATTAACCGCCGCCCAGAGCAAAGTCCAGCTTAATGGTGAATCCCTCCCACACTAGTAGCCTTCCCACAACCACTTGGGTAAGTTATGAACAGTCTACAAGGTACCTGTTTTAAAGATGCCCAGTTCAATTGCAGCAATAAAAAAAATCTCTTCTTCTGTGCTTAGCAACACAGGTTCTCCTGACAACTCAAGTTCTCTAGCATTCTCCCCAGGACCAGAGCTCTGAGTCACAGCCTCTCTTCTCTCTTAGTTCTAGTTTCTCATCAAGCTGTACTTTTTTAACACTTACTTGTCTGTACTTAAGTATTTCAGTTCATTAGCTGCAATAAAAACCTCACATCCCCCTTTGGACTATATCTTCATATATTACAGAGAATTTATTAGCTCAGTCTCTAACCATAGTTCTCCAAAAGAGTTTTCAGCTTCACTCTTGAAGCAACTTCTCATGCACTTCTTTGTAAGTATCAGTTCTACTTTCTTCACTGACTATAAAGTCTCTGCGCTGCACTATGTAAATGTCCACACTCATTCCTCTCTCTGCGAGAAAAGATAAGTGTCTGTAAGTTTAATCTAGACATAGAGAGAGTTAATCTCTGTCTCTCTCTCTCTCCAGCAGTGTGAAGATTACGTGCTCTTTCCCAGGCTGTTTGAACAAGCCCGAGCTGGATAGAGTCCGGCCCGGTCCTTGCCTGGCCCAGAGCAGAAGCCTAGCTCTCCCTCTCGTGTAGCTGGCACACTGGCTAAGCTGTATTTACTGAAGATTCCAGCCGTTCCTCCCCCATGCCCGGCTGCAGCGGCACGGCCGCTCTAAACTTCCCTCCCCCCCCCCTTTAAAAAAAGGGGGGGGGGGGGGAACTGAAGCCTTACTAGCGAGAGAAGCAAGAGCTGCTCCTCTTTACACAGCAGCAGCAAGTCTAAAGAAAAAGAGCTTCAAAGAGGCTCTGCTTATATATAGTTTTTTCCTCAAAGACAGATCAACTTTTTAATTAGTTTACCTACCTATCAATCCTTAAAACTACCTGATTATTAGCTCTCTCTCGCAGGAAGGAAGTTGTATTCCTTCCTGCAGCACAGATCACTTCCTAAATTTTAACCCCTCTAACCTAACCCAAAACAATTTAAGGTTGGGTTTTTTTCTAAAACATATGCTCTCATCCCAGTACTAGTATGAGATATGAAGGAAAAAAAAATTAAATCCTGTGGACTGTAGGTGCCATTCTGAAAATAGGAGCAGATTAATCTCATCCAACTTTGAATTTCTTGAGTTCAGGCACCTGTTTAAGTTAATTACTTAGGAATAATCTATATGCCATGAAGAAAACCGGTAGTGCTAGAGACAGACATGAATGACAGTAAAAATGTCAAAACTGAAGGACAGTAAAACTCATTTTGTGATGAATTTCTCATCACCATGGTTTTTCAACACCAGGAAATTCAGATTCTTGACAGTCTCTTTCTGTGCTGTATCCCAGCCCTAGCATCAGTACTTCACCGAGCTCCATAGCTCCTGCCTGCTGGTGCTGCTCCCGGCTCCATCTTTGTGGTGGCTTGTGGGGCCATGCCTGCCTCTGCCTGGTGCCGACAGAAACTCACTGCCTCAAAGGAGAAACTTGCTGCATAGAGGGGTGGGATAACACAAATTCATCTTCGAAGCAGATAATTGTAGCCCCGAAGAGGAGAGGAGAAATTATAGAAAGGCCAAGAGAAAACGTGAACAAAAAGACTGAAGGGAAGTAAAGAAACAGGAAAAGGATAGGTGTAGCAGAATGTCGTGGGTTGACCCCAGCTGGGTGCCAGGTGCCCCACTCAGTCACTCTATCACTCCCTCTCCCTCTGGGAGAGGGGAGAGAATAATATGGAAAAAAACTACCAGGGTAAGATAAGGCAGTTTTATTACAGCAGGAAAATAGAGCAAGTGTTATAAATGCATATTATAGTGTTGGCTTTTCGCAAATAATGAATGCTATGTGTATGGTGTTGGTTATTGTAGAAGTTGCTTTTGTTATAGGAATATAATAATTTTTTTAATGCTTTAATGCCTTTTTGTCTTAGCTTAAATGTAGTGGCTAATGTAGCTGTGTTAAAATGTACCTAGCTTAAAATAACTAAACCGCAAGCTTAGTTGGATAAGCATGGGTGTAACAGGCTCCTATCCCAGGATATCTCTATCGACAAGGAACCATCTGACAGGATACCCCTATCGACAAATTACCGTCTGACTGGACATCCCTATCGACAATGACCATCTGCTGGACACCGATGGACAAAGGAAACCTCAAAGAAACTGCGCATGCTCTAAAAAGGCGGACCCAAGGAGGAGCCATGCTAACGATACCTGGAAAATGTAAAATAGTTTGGAGAAAAGTTTGAATATGTATACTTGTCTATGAATAGGTAACAGGCTGATGCAATAAGAAATGTATATAAACAGAGTATTTTCACCATGCCAGACGTGCTCTTGGCTCCGTGCCAAGAGTTCCCAACATCACCTGGACATTGTAACCTTTTGCCCTATACCTTGTCCCTTTATTGTCCTTTTATTAAACCTTTAAATTTTAACAGGAGACTGGACCTCGTTTTTAACAGCAAGCAAGCAGAGATTTGCAGGTGCAGGAACTGAAGAGAAAACACAATCAGTCTCTACTTCCCATCAGTAGTGATGTCCGGACACTTTCTGGGAAGCAGGGCTCCAGCATGCTTGGTGGTTGTTCGAGGAGGCAAACATGGGCCAGCCCTGAGTGCCTCCTCCTCCTCCTCTCTTCCTTCCCTTATATATCTGAGCTGATGTCATATGGTATGGAATATCCCTTTGGCTGACTGGGGTCAGCTGGTGTCATAGGGTAATTGCTATTAAAAATTCCCAGTGTAGAAAGAGGAGGTGGAGTCGGAAATGAGGTAGCCAGCATAAACTCCGCCTACCTAAAAAACTCATAAAACCAAGAAAGCACCTGAAGAAACCCTCTTTGAGGCTTCCAGTTCGCAGAGGAAAGACGCTGCTCTCCTCCCCTCCGCACCAACTGGGTAAGGTCTCTCCCAGACCACATGGTCTGGGAGCTACTAGCCCGCATGGTACGGGGGGGAGGGGGAGGGGAGAGAGAGAGAGAGAAAACTCAAGCTGCTTCATCTTGCTGTCCTTGGCTAAAGGACTTCGTCAGCTCTGTTTGCCTAGCCTAGGCCAGGCTGGTTTCTTCCCTTTTCCGCGGCACGGCCCAGCGAGAAGAGAGTTTGGGGTCGGGCTCCATAGACCTCGGGAGCGCCCCGCCCAGTTAGCTCCGCAGCAAATTCAGCACGGGAGAGAGACAGAGGGAGCTCAGACTGAGCCCCTTCCGCAGCTCGGCTGCGGCTTCGTTTACTCCTTGCAACTCTGCGCGGGAGGGAGAAAGGACTTGAATTAAGCCTCTCCTGCAGCTCGGGTACAGTTTCTGCCGAGCGGCCCCCACACACACTTCGGCACGGAAGGGGGCTTAAACCAGCCCCCCTGCAGCACGGACGCAGTCCCGCCAGACCCTTGCAATTTAAACGTGGCTTAAATAAGAGCTGGCATAGACGAGCTCTTTTCTTTTAGTTCAAGCACTAACTTAACAACACTCAAACCACGCGGGCGAAAGCCACGTGACCAGCACTCAGCCGAAAGACAAATTAACTGTTTCTTTCTAATATCAGAATAAGACTTTAAAAACATTCATTTCTCCTTCTCACACAAAAAAAGCATAAAAATAAAGGCACCTACAAAAAGTACAACATAGAGACTTTAAGTTAATGAATGTAACTAAGCTTATTTTTCAAAGAAGGTAGAGATGAGGAGTGCTTCACTGCTGAAAGTTCTTTTGCAAAAACATGTTGATAAAGTTAGCTGTAATACACTCTGTAATATATGAATAATGGTCTAAAAGAGGTGAGAAAAAGGGAATATAATGTTCTAAGTTATAAGCAGTGGACTGAGACTTTTGTGTATAAGATTTTTCTTTCCTCGCCCCAGGAAAACAGTAGAAGAAGACTTGTGTTGCTGATAAAGTAAGGAGACGTCATTGTCACTGTAATAGAAACATTTGCTCTCAAAAAGAACAC
Source organism: Eopsaltria australis (assembly GCA_034509425.1). NCBI lineage: Eukaryota > Metazoa > Chordata > Aves > Passeriformes > Petroicidae > Eopsaltria > Eopsaltria australis. The sequence goes on from JAVTVJ010000614.1 coordinate 20,895, forward strand.
CTCAATGACCATCATATGTCCATTGGTGTGGCCCTGGGAAAGCTACTGAAATGGAAAGAGGTCTAGAAAAGCAAATACCTCTCTTCAAAGAGAGAATCGCTTACTAGAAAGCTAATGACCATAGAAACTGTGTTTCCTATGGGAGTCAACATGATAAAACAAAAGAAAGCTTCTCTATATATATAAATTAAGAAAACTGTGAAGTTCCAGAGGTGGTAGATTAACTATAAGTTGAAGTGTTACCTTTTGTATAGTCAACAAGAAAGAAAATAAGAAAGGTGAGGAAGGGAAAAGAGTGTTCTGAAAAGTTTAGTGTTGATGCCTAATTATTATTCCTGTTTTAAGTCTGTTAATAAAATTCCTTTTTTTGTATTCCTTAAAGTATAAGCCTGCTTTTGCCTACTATTAATCCTTATCTCACAACAAAATCAAATAATCTAAACTAAAAAATTAATCTTCATACCTAATTTTGATCCCCAAACCTCTAAACTGCAACAGCTGGCCTGCTCGTGTCCTCTCCCAGGATCTTGCCCACCCCCATCCCCTTTGGTGGGGGAAGGAATGTCACAGGGACAGCACTGCTTGGCAGTAGCCAAAACACTGCTCTGTTATCAACGCCAGCTACCAATACAAAGCACAGCACTGTAAGGGCTGTGAACTTTACCCCCGTCAGACCCAATACACAGAATAAACAAAATGTGAGACTTATTTGTGTATGCATAAAACCAAGGTGATATATAAAGAACCACAAAGGAAGAGGCTGTTAAACAAATGAAGAAGCATAATTTAGATTTTATGATGGACTTGAGTCTTTGAACAGCCTGGCTCATGAATAGTTAAATTAAATCTCTAGAATAACCTATAGAGTGACATTTGTTTCCATAAATTATTCACTGAATACCTACAAACTCATTTGTTGTAACTGACTTTCAAGCAAAAAAAGGGTGAATTTTTCAATACATTATTCAAACAGCTGGAGTTCAGATAAGTTTTTATGTATGCCAGCCACAAATACACTTGAGGTGTTATTAGATGGCGTGTGATAAACTGGGCATTTCCTTTGCATCAAATGCTATTGATTGTGAGCTCAGAGAGCCATTGTCTGCTGGAAACATGGGGTATTTGAGCTTCTGACAGATTCTTGTTGCTGAGCAACAGCATTTGTCCCTTCCAGTTTCTTGCGTGTATATAGCTTGTATATATGGATTAAATGGAATGTGGATCAAAAACTATCTTAACTATTTAATGAATTTATAAAATATCTCCTCAGTTTAAAAAGACCTGCTAAGCAGTCAATTTTCCTGGTTTTCCTACGCAATTTGGGTTAGAGAGAGGACACGGCTGCCAGGAAGCAGCCAGAGCAGGTCCAGGGGGACAGGCAAGGCATGGAGACAGGGCTCAGCCTCACGCTGAGGGAGGGAGTGGGGCAGGCTGAGGGGCTCTGCTGGACACAGCTGTGGGCCCAGGCCATGGTGACGGGGTGGGTCCAAGGGTCAGCCACAGCATCAGGCCCACATGACCCCAGGAGGCTGGGCAAGGCCATGGGGGTGGCAGTGGGGTGAGCCCAGGCTGTGCAGGCTGGAAGGGCTGCGGGATCATTGCGGGATGGGATGATGGCCCTGCAGGGGCTGACGTGGGGTCCTGGGACTACGGCAGCATGGGGGAAACCCAGGGAGCTGATATTGGGTCTCGGGCCATGGACAGGTTTTGGGGAGCCCCAGGAGTCTGACATGAGGCCGTTCACCATGGGCAGGTTAGGGAAGCCCTGGGCCCCCCAGGACCCTGACAGTAGTGTTGGCTAACCTCTCTAGTCAGAGTCACACGTTCCCACTGCTGTGTCTGGATTATTTTATAATACTTTATTTCTGGTAAAAAAGTAAAGACCTGTTACTACATTTTATGCAATGTCTGCATTTTTTTTTCATTCCATTATAATTGTGCAAATGAAAAAAAAAGGAAATGAAAAAAAAAAAGGAAGAGTATTCATTAGCAAAGAGCATGTTCTCTTAAGCTTGGACAGTCAGCAGCACCTTACCATCGTGGAAAATGAGAGCATCTTTATGAGATCCAAATATAGGTAAAAGTGGGATTCACATACTAGTGCTATAGATTATTTTGACCTTTCCATCAGTCACTTTGAAATGTCCGATATTTTCAACTGACTCCACAGAACACCTTTAGCTCCATTAAACACCTGTTTTCTATCTGATATTTTAAAATTTAATAATGAGTTCAAATAGCTGCATGCTAATTAACACAACAAAAAGTGATTTCCATCACATTTCCAAACAGAAAATATATAGATAAGTTCAAGTTCATTTCTTTTCAAGTATGAACTCGTCACTGAACCCAGCTTCCAAATCTTATAACTCCTATGAGGTCAATGGTACTTAGAGCATTTTTTGGACCACTGATAAAGACCAACAGCAAATGTTAAGTGTGGTAAGAAACAGTAACGCAGGATTGAGTTACTCATATCTGAAGGTGTTTTGGTCCAACTCTAACCCTTTTCTAGCAGTTCTAACTGGAGTTTAAATTTCTGTCAGCAATGTAACTTTTGCCTGCCAGCTGAAAAAGTAACCAGTAGTAGTAGAGCAGGTGGAGACTTTTGTAGAGGATATCTGATTTGATAACTAGAGGAAAACATTGGCTTAAACTGAAGTTCTGAAGAGCTATTACAGATTTCCATTAAGAGGTAAGGTCATCCCAGGAAATGCTGGCCATAATTTTCTTTCTACATTCAGGGCTGTCTACATCAGTACCAAACTGGTGTTTGCTGTCTCCTTCAAGAGCAGTGTAATGTGTATAGGAGATGTAATGTTACAGGACAACTGTCACAATAATAAAGGAAGAGAAGAAATTTAGTGAGCTGCAAAGTTTTCTATGAAAATGCCTTTTCAGGATCAGAACAAGTAAATGCAAAGAATATATGAAAACCCATGTTTAAACAAATGAAGAACACTTATTTTTTAATTTCGGGAAACCTACAAGTCTTCTGTTCTTCCATATCACCTCACTGAGTAAATAAAAAAAGATATGAAAGAGTTTTTCATATGCATGAAAATTATTTCTATATAAAAGGTCACAGAAACTTATAACAAATAATTATTCATTATGTACATCTGAATTGCTCAGCCTCTCTCTGGACACAAATACATTTTATTTAGATATATCAGAGTGATGCCGTTTGGTTTCTGCCTTTTTTTCTTTTATATGTTGTCGCACGGTTGGACACGAAGAAATCAGGCACTCAGGTCAGGTCTACCAAGGCTGGGCAGGAGAGCAGAAGAGCGCCCAGCCCTCTTTATTCTTACATTTTTATATCTTGTCACAGACAGCTATGGATTGGACAGTGAGGTTACCACCTCTCCAACTCCATAGGTAAGGAACACAGTCCATCAACCTTCCCCGCCCTTGGGAAAGGGATGATAAACAATACTAAAGGTACAAAACAATCCTTGGCCAGTTAGCAAAACATTGACTATGTTTACATAAAATCTATGAGAACCTTTTCTACTAAGTATCAACACAGCACACTAAAAATTCAGGGCGACAATATGTTCTCTGTACTCTTTGCACACATATTTGTAGCTCTGTAGCCTATTGTATTAATAGCTAGTTTCCCCAGTACTTTTCCATGGCCTTTCCCTAAGCAGAAAGACAAAACAAATTCCAGAGCTCCAAACCCCAGGGGGTACAAGGCCCTGTCCTATCTTGGTTCTTCCTGGGAACCAAGGCCGAGAACAACTCTGAGGTGCATTTTCATAAACAAAGTACAGCCAGTGCTGAGAGGGGGGCTCCAGAAAAGGGGCTGGACCTGGGGGGGGGATTGAATCACCACTTGTCCTTCTAATTGGTGCTTTTAATCAATTATGCTAATTTCCTAAAAGCTATAAATATGTCCTCACCCCTGGAAGGGGTGGGCTTTTATGGACACCTTTCCATAACTGCTCCTGAAGACCTTTAAAATAAAGATCCCCTTTTATATTACCTCCTTGCTAAAATGATCTCGAGTTTCTTTTCCAGGCTGGGGGAAAAGCAACAAGAGCACCCCAAATATTTGAACTGTTTCAGACTTTCATTGCTTATTGTAAAACTTCCTTCCCCCTCTTCTAGCCTAGTGCCAAGAACAGGCAAGATTTAGGTCTGCATCTCTTATTTTCTCCAAGATGAAGAAAGCACAACCAGAGTATCTTCTCAATGAGGCTGGTAAGTGAAGGTAGAGATTCCAAGTATATTATAAAACAGATTAGGAAATTAAACTTTGGCTTTTTATTTTATTTGCAGATGTATTCCTTCATGAATTTACCTATTGTGTTAGATCAAGGTTTTATATAGTTGAATTTGGATTTACCTAAAAAATTAATGGGATGTACATCTTCCCTCCAGTCTCTCATAGTCATTATTTTTTATTAAATTGCATATATTTCCTGGTCATATGGCATAGAAGCTCCTCTAAAGCACCACAGGATCTGCATTAAAGGTGGTGTTTAACTTGTGAGGGCATCACCAATTACACAAGGAGAGCTGCAGTGCCACTTATCTGATACAGTCCATACTTGGAACCAAAGTCATTTTAGTTTGCCTCATCTCCTCCCCAGAATTTGTGCTAAAAAAATAGATTATGAGATGTTCAAAGCTGTATGTTCAGAAAGGCATCCATTTAATGGTCTTATGAAACAAATATTCATATGGCTTTGCAAAGCCAACTGTTTTGTGGCAGTATAAATGGGAGTAATGATCAGTGGTGAATATTTTGGTACATAGCAGGCATCATTTTACTTAGGTTTTGGAGACAATATGATAAAATTCTCTTCATAAACAGAGAAGACTCCAAGTTTGAAAATCCTGAAGCTGTATAACTCCAATTACAGCTGTAGGAAGGCTATTTTGCAACTTTACTTCTGCTTGAAAAGTCATCTAAATTCCAACCAAAATTTATTCATGACCAGTTTGTTTCTACTTGTTTTTGCCAACATCATCCTTTAGATTAAATAGTTCTTATTCCGTTCCCTTGTTTATCCTCAAAGTGTTTATAGAGAGTTACTCTCTCTCAGCTTTTGTTTTGCTAGGCTAAACAAGGCAAGCTTTGCTGACAGATGGTTGGCCAGAGCCCAGCCAGGTGAAGCTAACACACCAGCTTTGGAAAGCCAGGAGCAATCACTCTTCAGAGGTTACCTCCAGACTCTAATGCAACTCATCAGAGATCCGAGAGCAAATAAACATTCTCTTGGGCTGTAGCTGTGTCACTTCTTTCCATTCCCCAATTTCTAATGCTCCATGAACTAATTGCTTTTTTAAAATAATTGTCAGTCAGAAGCTCAAATCTTTTTACAGACATGGGAATTTTAATTGTAGCCTGAGTTGACATAACTGGACTGCTTTTGATCTAATTAATTTGTACACTAAAAGAAATGAAAGATGAGGAGTCTGAAGACAGAACAATAAAAAGCCATCATGGATCTCAGGTCCTTATTTCACAATTTGAGATATGGTAAAGTCCTTGCTATCAGTGTTCTTGCTTCCTCTATTCAAAAGTTTTCCTATATATACCCATGTGGCAGTCATACTGATGGCTGCTGTGTGTACACATTTCCCCCTAATCCTGAAAAAGAGTTCTCTGAATGCTTGTGGAAAACTGTAAGTGTTAAAATTATTGATAAATCCTGGATATTTCCCCCACTCATTTTCTTTAATATGGAGTTGGCAAAATCAGCTAGTTTCTCCTTTCAAGCCACAAATGTTGTGGATAAAATTCAAACTAAGGTACCTTACTTCTGCCAATATAGGAGAGGAATCACTTCTTTCAGATTTATTCTCCTTCCCCATCTTAAAAATATTTTGCAGTCATGAAGTGGCTTCTTACCAACAGTGCTGGCTGCATGTCAACATGGGTGAGGTAATCCCTACATATAGTGCTCAGTCTTAGGAACTGGCTAATCTCCAAACTGTAAAAAGGAATAGGTTGGGTTGCTGAAATAGGCTTTGAAATCTTGCTCCTGTAAATCTTATACAGGAAAAATATGAACTCTGTCACCCATGGATAGTTTTATGATTAAAAAAATCTGGGCAGGAATTGCCCTGTGTACATTTTTTGCTTTAAAAAAAAAAAAAAAACAAAAAGCAATATTTATCAGGACCAATGATCCGTAACTGGCTGTTTTCCTCCCTCCCTGTTGTCAGTTCCTGCCATACTCTCCTCTCCTCTCCTCTCCTCTCCTCTCCTCTCCTCTCCTCTCCTCTCCTCTCCTCTCCCTCATACACTCTCTTCCTTCCTTCCTTCCTATCTTCTTTCTATTACTCAGGTTTCTCTATTTTATCACCCATCGTGGGATGATTGCTGCTGCTGAAATGTTTACATGTTCCAATGAATCAGTGGCATAATTCTAGTGCCAAAATAAGCCCAGTAGCACATTTTCTTGATTTATTAGAATATATATATAATCTGATTACTTGATGCTAAAATCTTCTGAGTTTTATCAAACCTGTTCTTTTTCAATATATTTTTTCCTTACTTCCTAATAAGAATTATTTTTCTTTGTTTTCTTGTTCAAACTGCATTTAAAGGAATTTGACAATTATGTGAATTGAGCAAATACATTCCACTTGACACTACTGACACTTTGCTTACATGTTATGTCATTTTCCCATATTTCATCCTTCATGTGAGTGAGCATGATCAAATCCTTCAGCAGGAGCTGAAACTCTATTGGTTGTGGATGGATTCTTGGCTTTTGGATGCTATCATAATACAAATAATGAATTTGTTCATTGCACTGCCTTTAACAGAGAATGCCGCTGCACAGGAAAGAACTCTCACCTTCCACAGGGGCCTGCTAACTGGGATTTTTCAGGTGTATGATGTTCCATTTCAATAAGGATAGCTGTGGGGTTTGATGAGGCTGACAGCGGGCCTGAAAGCCTCTTGGAAATTGACTTAGAAGTAATCAAGCTTTACCCGTGAGAAAACTTGGTGAGAAAGTGAGGATGTGAAAGCTTGCAGCCACAGTGAAGGCCTCAAGGACAGCCAAGAGGCTGAAGAAGAGGTTTTGCACCCAAAGGAGGAGATGGCCTTGCTGAGGAACATCAAGAATGTACTTGCAGTGTGCAGCTAATTGCTTGTATAGCTTGTTGTATAGTGCTATGAATAGTTCTTGTTTTGTAGACAGCCCTGTCGTTGTTTGTCATGCAGCCAATCATAACAAACGACAGTAGCTGTAAAAAAAGGTATAAAGGTAGTAACACAGACTAATAAACTACTCTTTTTCTGTCCTTGGATTATTGGCATGTCATGTGTCCATCTCTACTGTGAGAAGTGGTGACCCCGACATGATCCGTGGGCTCGATGTGATCTGCAGGGCTGACTTGATCTCTGGAACTGATTTGCTCTGGACTGAAAGGGAAAAGTGATTTTTGGAACTAGGGTAAACCAAGGACCCTGCCGGGAGAGCAGGACGCCTGCTTGGAATAGCAGGAACTGAGCGGTACGGCAAGGGGCTGCTGGAAATGGAGCCCAACGAAGCTTGAGAGGAGAGGATTCTGTTTTGGTTGACCGGAGTTTGAGACCTAGATTAAGGTGAGCCGTTGGGAACAACTTTGACATGGGTAACAATTTATCTAACCAGGAAAAGACTGTGCTGTCTACATGGAAAGTCTTGTTAAAAAGCACAGGGGCTAACATAACAGACGATGCACTGAGAAATATATTGTTGTGGGCAAAATCGCATTCCAGCAGATGCGAGTGTTGCTTTTAGCATAAGCTCCTGGAAAGCAGTTGGAGATGAACTGTGGGCATCTATTTCTCGGGGAGATAAGGAGGCACGAAAGTTGGCAACAACCTGGTGCTTGCTCTTTGATGCTTTAAAGAAACGGAGAAGAGAGCAAGAAAAGGGAGGACAGCTCACTGAAAAGACAGCAATAACTCTTGTAGAGGACAAGCAGATGGAATTAGAGGGAGGAAACGGGTGCTGTTCAGAAAGGGCAGCTCCTGACCTGCCTCAGACTCAGCCTGCTTCTGCTAAAAACAACGGTCTTGCTGAAAGGTCATATCTCTCCCCAAAAGACTATGTGCCGCCAACTTATCCTTCTCCTAGAGACCTTGTACAGCGAGAGCGAGTGTATACCTCACCTGCTGACCAACTAGCAGAAAAAGATTTAAGAGAACGGAAAACAGATTCTGACGCACAGCCTGCCCCTACGACCTCCCCACTTCCATCTTCACAGTCTGTACAGACTCCTACAAGACAGCTGTCCTGGGTTAGGCCAGAGGGGTCAAAATCTAGGAAGTGATCTGTGCTGTAGGAATGCAGGAAGGGATACAACTTCCTTCCTGCGAGAGAGAGAGCCAATAATCAGGTAGTTTTAAGAATTGATAGGTAGGTAAACCAATTAAAAAGTTGGTCCGCCTTCAAGGAAAAAACCATATATAAGCAGAGACTCTCTGATGCTCTTCCTCTTTGAACCTGCTGCTGCTGTGTAGAGAGGGGCATCTCCTGCTTCTCTCGCTGGTAAGGCCCAAGCGCTTCCGCCACCCCCAACCTTCTTCCAAAGGAGGGATGGGGGGGGGGAAGGGAGGTTTTACGGCAGCCGTGCCGCTGCAGCTGGGCAGGCATGGGGGAGGAAACGATTGGAATTTTCAGCAGATACAGCTCAGTCGGTATGTCAGCTACACAAGAGGGAGAGCCGGGCCAGGCAAGGACCGGGCCGGACTCCATCCAGCTCGGGCCAGGCCTTGCCCTGTCACCCCGGGCCCAGATGGCCCCACCAGGCCGAGCCAGCTTGGCCGAGCCAAGCAGAGACTCTTGAGAGCGTCTGGCATCCAGCTCGGACCTGTTCAAGCAGCCCGGCAAAGAGCACGTGATCTTCACACTGCTGGAGAGAGAGAGACAGAGATTAACTCTCTCCATGCCTGGACTAAACTCACAGACATCCATCCTTCCTCGCAGAGAGAGGAACGAGTGAGGACATCTACATAGTGCAGCGCAGAGACTTTACAGTCAGTGAAGAAAGCAGAACTGATACTAAAAAGGGAGTGCATGGGAAGTTGCTTCAAGAGTGAAGCTGAAAACTCTTTTGGAGAACCATGGTTGGGGACTGAGCTAATAAATTCCCTGTAATATATGAAGATATAGTCTAAAGGGGGATGTGAGGTTCTTATTGCAGCCAATGAACTGAAATACCTAAGTACAGACAAGTAAGTGTTGAAAAAGTACAGCCTGATGAGAAACTAGAACCAAGAGAGAGGAGAGGCTGTGATCCAGAGCCCTGATCCCGGGGAGAATGCTAGAGAACCTGAGTTGTCAAGAGAACCTGTGTTGCTGAGCACAGAAGAAGGGATTTTCTTTGTTGCTGCAATTGAACTGGGCATCCTTAAAACAGGTACCCTGTGGACTGTTCATAACCCACCATAGTGGCTGTGGGAAGGCTACTGGTGTGGGAGAGATCCACCATTAAGCTGGACTTTACTCCGGGCGGCGGTTAATGGTGAGGCAGAAGACCCATAAAACTGTATTTTTCTTACAGAAGATCCATGGTGTAAGCAAAAGAAACTTCTCTTCCTAAATGAACTGGAACAAGAGCTGTTTCTGAGGTGGTAAACTGACTGGAAGTCAAAGTGTTGTCTTTTGTATGTTGTCAGGGAGAATGAAATGGAGAGGTGGGGAAGGAGGGGTGGTCTGGGGAGTTTGTTCTGGTTTTTTTCTTGAGTTTTTGTTTTCCTTTTTTCCCTTTGTCTTAGATATATTAATAAAACTTCTTTGTACTTTATAAAGTTTGAGCCTGCTTTGCCTACTCCTAATCCTTATCTCACAACAAGCAATCAAGTAAATTTAAGTAAGTGTGCTGGCATTTAGCCACAAACCTGAATAAGCAAACTAAAACCACGACAACAGCATTTGCAAATATTTCCTCCACTGACAAAGGACTCCGACACCAATAATGACAGTGGGGATGGGAGGGAAATTGAACAGAGAATCTCAGTGGCTGCATCAAGGTGGGAGTATTGCCGTGGGTTGACCCCGGCTAGGTGCCAGGTGCCCACTCAGTCACTCTATCACTCCCTCTTCCACCGGGAGAGGGGAGAGAATAATATGGAAAAACTACCAGGGTAAGATAAGGCGGTTTTATTACAGCGGAGGGGAAGAAATAGAACAAGTAAGCTGAGAGTTGCGCATGCAAGAGCAGAGTAGAAAAACAATCAATCTCTACTTCCCATCAGCAGCGATGTCCGGACACTTTCTGGGAAGCAGGGCTTCAGCACGCGTGGCGGCTGTTCAAGAAGGCAAACATGGATGATTCCTAAGTGCCTCCTCCTCTCTTCCTTCCCTTATCTGTCTGAGCTGATGTCATATGGTATGGAATATCCCTTTGGCTGACTGGGGTCAGCTGGCCTGCTCGTGTCCTCTCCCAGGATCTTGCCCACCCCCATCCCCTTCAGTGGGAGAAGGAATGTCACAGGGACAGCACTGCTTGGCAGTAGCCAAAATACTGCTCTGTTATCAACGCCAGCTACCAACACAAAGCACAGCACTTTAAGGGCTGTGAGCTTTACCCCAGTCAGACCCAATACAAGCTCCACCCCTTATTCCATACCATTTGCATCATGCTCAGAAATCCTTTCCAACTCACACATGCAATTTAAGCTACATCCTTAAACCATCACCATAACATTAACTACTATCTCCTGTCCTTTCACATCCTTCCAGGTGGTCTCCATTTCCAGCAGAATGTGGGGTCAGGGCAGTAGGAATAGTAAACTTATTGGTTGAGTACTGGCACCATCCCTGTTCATTGTGGCCTTTTTCTTGTTCCTGGCTGAAATTCGTTCTTCGTCAGCTCATGTCCCTTCTGCTACTTACATCCTGCAAAATACAACTTCCAACATACATTATTCTTACCCCACGGTTAAAGCGCATTGAGGTGCACACCGGGTCTCCCCATCCTCCCGCATTACCCACCAAGTGCACCCAGGTCCTTGGGCAAAGACAATCCCACGAATGGGTTTGCCCTTCCCCATGGGGGATGCAACCCACACTGACTTCCCCAGCCACTTCTCTATGTGTAGTGCAGGAACCTTGTCTCCCTCCACAGTGTCTAAGGGTTTAGTTTGGGTGGGACCAGGGTGGTTAACAGATCCTCTAGTATTGACTAGCCAAGTGGCTTCTGCCAAATTCACATCCCAATGCTTCCATGTCCCATTACCTAGTGCCTGTAGCATAGTTTTTAACAGTCCATTATATCTTTCAATCTTCCCAGAGGCCTGTGGGTGATAAGGAATATGATATATCCACTTAATGCCATGCCTCTTTGCCCAGGAGTTAATAAGATTATTTCAAAAATGAGTTCCATTGTCTGACTCAATTCTATCTGGGGTTTCATGTTGCCACAAAATGTGTCTTTCAAGACCTGAAATTGTGTTCTGAGCCGTGGCGTGGTTTACTGGGTATGTTTCCAGCCAGCCAGTTGTGGCCTCCACCATGGTGAGGATGTAACTCTTGCCTTGGTGTGTCCGTGGTGATGCCGTTTGGTTTATGCCTTTTTTCTTTTATATGTTCTCTGTACTCTTTGCACATATATTTGTAGCTCTGTAGCCTACTGTATTAATAGCTAGTTAATCCAGTACTTTTCCATAGCCTCTCCCTAAGCAGAAAGACAAAACAAATTCCAGAGCTCCAAGCCCCACAGGGGTGCAAGGCCCTGTCCTATCTTGGTTCTTCCTGGGAACCAAGGCCGAGAACAACTCTGAGGTACATTTTCATAAACAAAGTACAGTTGGTGCTGAGAGGGGGGCTCCAGAGAAGGGGCTGGATCTGGAGGGGAATTGAATCACCACTTGTTCTCCTTATTGGTGCTTTTAATCAATTATGCTAATTTCCTAAAAGCTATAAATATGTCCTCACCCCTGGAAGGGGTGGGCTTTTATGGACACCTTTCCATAACTGCTCCGGAAGACCTTCAAAATAAAGATCCCCTTTTATATTACCTCCTTGCTAAAATGATCTCGAGTTTCTTTTCCAGGCTGGGGAAAGAGGCAACAGTGGCAATGGCCCAATGTAATCAATTTGCCAGGCTTCACCATACTGGAACCCCAGCCACCGCCCTCCACTCCAAAGAGGCTTCACTCGTGTGGCTCGCTTGATGGCAGCACATGTTTCACACTGATGAATAACCTGTGTGATGGCCTCCATGATCAGGTCCACCCCTCGATCACGAGCCCATCTGTATGTTACATCCCTTCCAAGATGCCCTGATGTTTCATGGGCCCATCGGGCTATAAATAGCTCACCCTTTCTCTCCCAATCTAGGTCCACCTGCGCTATTCCAATTTTGGCGGCCTTATCTACCCATTTGTTGTTTTGATGCTCCACAATGCCACGACTTCTGGGCACACGGGCATCTACATGGCATACTTTCAGTCATGTTTTATATCGGTGCAGCGATGTCTTGCCATAATGCAGCAGCCCAGATGGGTTTCCCCCTGCGTTGCCAGTTGGTTTTCTTCCACTGCTGCAGCAATCCCCATATGGCATTAGCCACCATCCAGGAGTCGGTATAGAGACAGAGTATGGGCCACTTTTCTCTCTCAGCAATCTCTAGGGCTAGTTGGATGGCTTTCACCTCTGCAAACTGGCTTGATTCGCCTTTCCCTTCAGCAGTCTCAATGACTTGTCGTGTGGGATTCCACACAGCAGCTTTCCACCTCTGATGGGTTCCTATCACTCGGCAGGATCCATCAGTAAATAAAGCATATTTTCTTTCGTATTCTGGTAACTTGTTATATGGTGGTGCTTCTTGGGCACTAGTCACCTCCTCAGACAGTGCTCCAAAATCTCTGGCTTCTGGCCAACTCAATGTCTCTTCTAGGATTCCTGGGAAGTTGGGTTTTCCCATTTGGGCTTGTTGTTTAATTAAGGCCACCCACTTACTCCATGTCGCACTGGTTGCATGATGCACAGAGGGAATGTTTCCTTTGAACATCCAGTGTAGGACAGGCAATCGTGGCACCAAGAGGAGACATGCTTCTATCCCAGCAACTTCCGAGGCTGCTCGAACCCCCTCATAAGCTGCTAGTATTTCTTTTTCAGTTGGAGTATAGTGGGCTTCTGATCCTTGATAACTCCTGCTCCAGAATCCTAATAGCCAACCTCAGGTTTCTCCTGCGGTCCTCTGCCAGAGGCTCCAGGTGAGGCCCTGCTCCCCGGCTGCAGTGTAGAGTATATTTTGCACATCTGGCTCTGTCCAAACAGACCCAAGAGCCACCGCATGAGCTATTTCCTGTTTGATTTGCTCAAAGGCCTGTTTCTGCTCAGGGACCCAGTCGAAGGTATTCTTCTTTCAGGTCACTCGATAGAGGGGGCCCACAAGTTGACTATAGCCTGGAATGTGCTTTCTCCAGAATCCTACAAGGCCCAGGAAAGCTTGTGTTTCCTTCTTATTAACTGGTGGAGACATATTGGCAATTTTGTCAACCACCTCTGTAGGCACATGACAGCGCCCATCCTGCCATTTTATTCCTAGAAACTGGATTTCCTGTGCAGGTCCCTTCACCTTACTTTGTTTTATGGCAAGACCAGCTTTCAGAAGGATTTGGATTATTTTCTTCCCTTCTTCAAAAACATCTGCTGTATCGCCCCACACAATGATATCATCAATATATTGCAGGTGTTCCGGAGCTCCACCCTCTTCCAGGGCAGCCTGGATCAGGCCATGGCAGATGGTGGGGCTGTGTCTCCACCCCTGGGGCAGTCGGTTCCAGGTGTACTGGACACCCCTCCAAGTGAAAGCAAATTGTGGCCGGCATTCTGCCGCCAGAGGGATTGAGAAAAATGCATTAGCTATGTTGTTCATGGCATACCATTTGGCTGCTTTTGACTCTAGCTCATACTGGAGGTCCAACATGTCTGGTATGGCAGCACTTAGAGGTGGTGTGACTTCATTCAGGCCCCGATAGTCCACTGTCAGCCACCATTCCCCATTTGACTTCCGCACTGGCCATATGGGGCTGTTGAAGGGTGAGCGGGTCCTGCTGATAACTCCTTGGCTCTCCAGTCGACGAATTAGTTCATGGATAGGAGTCATGGAGTCCCGGGTGGTACGATACTGCCTCCGGTGCACTGTCCTGGTAGCAATTGTCACTTGTTGATCTTCCACCTGCAGCAATCCTACGATGAAGGGATCTTCTGAGAGGCCAGGCAGGGTGGATAACTGTTTGATCTTCTCTGTATTCACCGCAGCTATGCCAAAGGCCCATCGATATCCCTTTGGATCCTTAAAATACCCTCTCCTGAGGTAGTCAATGCCAAGGATACAAGGGGCCTCTGGGCCAGTCACGATGGGGTGCCTTTGCCATCTGTCCCTTGTTAAGCTCACCTCAGCTTTTAGTACCGACAACTCCTGGCATCCCCCTGTCACTCCAGAGATCCAGATGGCTTCTGCACTCTTGTGCCTCGATGGCATCAGTGTACACTGTGCACCCGTGTCCACTAAAGCTTTGTACTTCTGTGGATCTGATGTGCCAGGCCATCGAATCCACACCATCCAGTATACCCGGTCATCCCTTTCCTCCTCCTGGCCGGAGGCAGGGACCCTCTATTCCTGTTCCTGGTCAGAGTATTCACTGTCTGACCTTTGTGATGCCAAATCAGAAGTTCCCTCCTCAGGACTGTAGGAAACAGTTTTAGTTTTCTTATATCTGGGAAATTGCTGATTGTCTTCTGGTCTCTCTGTGGTAACTACACTGACAGTCTTCTTGGGCGGCCCCTTCTTAACAGGTCTCTTCCCCCTCAGTTCTCAGACCCGGGCACTCAGCTTAGAGGTGGGTTCACCATCCCATTTCCTCATGTCCTCTCCATGCTCACGCAGAATAAACCAGAGCTCGTTACGTGTCCTGTTCTTGGGGATTCCTTTCCCTCTGACTGGGGTTGGAGAAGAGCGATCTCTTGGGCCGCCTCTAAAAGTTGGGGTGCTGGCTCGCAGGGATGAGGGAGCACCCAGAGTTTCTTCTACATTTTGGAGCCAGGGGGATGCCAACTCTACAGTTGGTGTATCCATTTTTGGGCAATAAAGTGCCACCAAGCTGCTGGAATATGATGCCGGGGCGCCTTGAACCACCTTCCTCCACATGGCAAGTGTAAAAGGGATATCCTCTGGATCTATGGCGACGCTATCATCCTTTAGATCACTATAGACAATTTCCAGCACTGCTAATTCTCTCAAGTACTGGATACCTTCATCCACATTGGTCCACTTCCCTGGGGACTTTACAAGATCTTCCTTAAAAGGATATCTTGCCTTCACACTTGAAAGAAGCCATCTCCAGAGGCTACAAGTTGTTCCTTCCTTTGCAAGTCCTCTTTCAATTTCCCGATCCCTAGCAAGGGATCCCAGCTGTTGGGCTTCATGACCTTCTAACTGCTGACTATCGGCCCCATTATCCCAGCATCGCAGCAGCCATGCAGGGATCCTCTTACCTGACTGGCGGCAGTAATCCTTTCGCAGGTCTCGAAGTTCTGATGGGGTCAGGGACCGAGTAACTTCGGTCTCCTGTTTAACCTGCCTCACTCCCTTCTATTCCTTTGCTGAAGGACCTGCCTCTTAATCTGGCCCCATCTCTTTTTCCTCTTCTTCTTCCTCTTCCCTTACTCATTGGCGGCTTGGGCCTGAAACTTGCCTTGTCCTTTTTTTTTTTTCACTACTGGGGCAATTAATGTAGTTGTTGTGGTTTGGGTTCCTATCTCAGACATAGTTGTTTATGGTTTGTATCCCTGCCTCAGCCACATTTGTAGTTTGTGCCCCTGTCTCAGCTATAGTGTCCTCAGGCACAGTTTGAGTTCCTGTCTCAACTATAGTCCTCTGAGAGTATTGAACAGAGGCCTGGTAGGCCCAGGCCAGCCCCCAGTACAGGGCGAGAAGCTGCTCGCATTCCTGGGCCTAAACAAGGCACCCTTCTGTCAGCCGACGGGCCAGTTTGTTAGGGTTATTTACCTTTTCAGGAGTAAACTCCCAGGCAATGAGAGGTGATAACCCCCGTACGGACTTGTACAGATCCCTCCATATACCTTTCCACCCAGGAACTGGGTACCTCAGGGCAGATTTTAACAGCTCCTCACCCAAGGGTTGTTTCGTTCTGTACCAGGGAGATGACAATTTCCATGAATTCCATAAGGTAACAACAGTGTTGGCTTATATTATTAACACTATCAGGAAGCTTATATAAGGGTTGGCTATAATCACGGGAGCCTGCAGTAAAAGATGATCCATACTCAAATTCTCCCAGGGCAGAGAGAAGGAGTTATATTCATTCTCAGTCATTGTTTGTTTCAACATGTTCCCAAACATAGCAAAACAAAGATAAGCAGTGTGGCAGCCGAAGGCTGAGTGCCACGCAGGAGCTTACTACTTGAGAGCTGCTATTGGTATTTACTAGAGCATTCAATATATACATATATATTGTAGTGGTTTTAGTTCTCCTATTCAGGTTTGTGGCTAAATGTCAGCACATTTACTTAAATTTACTTGATTGTTTGTTGTGAGATGAGGATTAGGAGTAGGCAAATAAGGCTTAAATTTTATAAAGTATAAAGAAACTTTATTAATATACCTAAGACAAAGGGAAAGAGAAAAAAAACCCAAGAAAAACCAGAACAAACTCCTCAGACCACCCCTCCTTCCCCCACCTCTCCATTTCATTCTTCCTGACAACATACAAAAGACAACACTTTGACCACCAGTCAGTTTACCACTTTAGAAATAGCTCTTGTTCAAGTTCATTTAGGGAGAGAAGTTTCTTTTGTTTACACCATGGATTTTCTGTAAGAGAAATACAGTTTTTATGGGTCTTCTGCCTCACCATTAGCCGCCGCCCGGAGCAAAGTCCAGCTTAATGGTGGATCCCTCCCTCACCAGTAGCCTTCCCACAGCCACTATGGTGGGTTATGAACAGTCCACAGGGTACCTGTTTTAAGGATGCACAGTTCAATTGCAGCAACAAAGAAAATCCCTTCTTCTGTGCTTAGCAACACAGGTTCTCCTGACAACTCAGGTTCTCTAGCATTCCCCCCAGGACCAGGGCTCTGGGTCACAGCCTCTCCTCTCTCTTGGTTCAAATTTCTCATCAGGCTGTACTTTTCCAACACCTACTTGTCTTTATCTAGGTATTTCAGTTCATTGGCTGCAATAAGAACCTCACATCCCCCTTTTTGGACTATGTCTTCATATATTACAGGGAATTTATTAGCTCAGCCCCCAACCATGGTTCTCCAAAAGAGTTTTCAGCTTCACTATTGAAGCAACTTCTCATGCTCCTCCCTCTAGGTATCAGTTCTGCTTTCCTCACTGACTGTAGAGTCTCTATGCTGCATTTATGTAGATGTCCTCACTCGTTCCTCTCTCTGTGCAAGGAAGGATGGGTGTCTGTGAGTTTAGACCAGGCATGGAGAGAGTTAATCTCTGTCTCTCTCTCTCTGGCAGTGTGACAATCACGTGCTCCCTGCCGGGCTGTTTGAACAGGTCCGAGCTAGATGGCAGAAGATCTCAGAGTCTTTGTGGCTTGGCTCTGCAGAGCTGGCTCTGCCTGGTGGGGTCATTTGGGCCCGGGGTGACAGGGCAGGGCCTGGCCTGAGCTGGATGGAGTCTGGCCCGGTCCTTGCCTGGCCCGGAGCAGAGGCCTGGCCCTGTCTCGTGTAGCTGACATACCGACTGAGCTGTATCTGCTGAAAATTCCAGCCGTTTCCTCCCCCATTCTCGGCTGCAGCGGCACGGCTGCCATAAATCTCCCTTCCCCCCCCCCCCCCCCCCCCCCCCTTTGGAAACAGGGCGGGGCTGGGGCCTTACCAGTGAGAGAAGCAGGAGATGCTCCTCTCTACACAGCAGCAGGTTCAAAGAGGAAGAGCTTCAGAGGGTCTCTGCTTATATATGGTTTTTTCCCCGAAGTCGGATCAACTTTTTAATTGGTTCACCTACCTATCAATCCTTAAAACTACCTGATTTTTGGCTCTCTCTCCCAGGAAGGAAGTTATATTCCTTCCTGCAGCATAGATCAGTTGTTAGATTTTGACCCCTCCGGCCTAACCCAGGACATATATATTTTTATATATATATATATATATAAATGCCTTTATCTCGCCCCATTTTAGGGTGCTGTATTGGGTCTGACTGGGGTAATGCTAACAGCCCTTACAGGGCTGTGCTTTCTATTGGTAGCTGGTGTTGATAACAGACCAGCGTTTTGGCTACTGCCAAGCAGTGCTGTCCCTCTGACATTCCTTCCCCCAGCCGAAGGGGATGGGGGTGGGCAAGATCGTGGGAGAGGACGCGAGCAGGCCAGCTGACCCCAGTCAGCCAAAGGGATATTCCATACCATATGATATCAGCTCAGATATATAAGGGAAGGAAGAGAGGAGGAGGAGGAGGCACTCAGGAGTCGTCCATGTTTGCCTCCTTGGACAACCGTCCCGCGTGCTGAAGCCCTGCTTCCCAGAAAGCGTCCGGATATCGCTACTGATGGGAAGTAGAGATTGATTGTTTTCCCCTTTGGTCTTGTGTGCGTAACTCTCGGCTTGCTTGTTCTACCTTTTTTCCCCCCCGCTGTAATAAAACTGCCTTATCTTACCCTGATAGTCTTTTTCAATAGTATTCTCTCCCCTCTCCCGGTGGAAGAGGGAGTGATAGAGTGACTGAGTGGGCACCTGGCACCTAGCCAGGGTCAACCCACAACAGTCTCTTTTGGCACCTGTTGCGGGTTGACCCCGACCAGGGGCCAGGTGCCCACTCAGTCACTCTATCACTCCCTCTTCCACTGGGAGAGGGGAGAGAATACTATTGAAAAAGACTACCAGGGTAAGATAAGGCAGTTTTATTACAGCAGGGGGGAAAAAAGGTAGAACAAGCAAGCTGAGAGTTACGCGCACAAGAGCAGAGGGGAAAACGATCAATCTCTACTTCCCATCAGTAGCGATATCCGGACGCTTTCTGGGAAGCAGGGCTTCAGCACGTGTGATGGTTGTTCCAGAAGGCAAACATGGACGAGTCCTGAGTGCCTCCTCCTCCTCTCTTCCTTATATATCTGAGCTGATATCATATGGTATGGAATATCCCTTTGGCTGACTGGGGTCAGCTGGCCTGCTCGTGTCCTCTCCCACGATCTTGCCCACCCCCATCCCCTTCAGTGGGAGAAGGAATGTCACAGGGACAGCACTGCTCGGCAGTAGCCAAAACACTGCTCTGTTATCAACGCCAGCTACCAACACAAAGCACAGCACTTTAAGGGCTGTGAGCTTTACCCCAGTCAGACCCAACACAAGTGTTCACAGGAAAGAGAAGGTGGCTATCATTGCTCTAACAAAGCTTGGAAAAACAGGCCCTGGACGCTGCCTACTTGTCAGGTGACAGTGCAGCCACGACAGCTGGCTCAGTTTTGGGAACAAATAAAGGGAAAAGCGCTTGAGTGTGCCGAGTGGGAGCTGGTTGAAAGGCTGGGTATGCCTAGTATTAATAGTGATGTATTTACAGCTGACACTGAAGTGATTGGAGAGGGGGTTGCTGGGGGGAGTGCTGGTGCAGGGGAAGATTCTCACGTGTATCCACTGTTTAAAGCTGCACCATGATCTAACCAGCAGGATAGTCATCATGTGATTGCATGGAAAGTAGTTCAGGATTTACAGGCGAGAGTTGCTAAATATGGTCTGAGGTCTCCAGAATTCATGCAAGTAATTTGGGTGATAAATACAGATTTACTTGCACCTTTTGATATCAAGCATCTTGCTCAGGTGCTGTTTCACCCTGTGCAGTTTGGAGTTTTTGAGAGTAACTGGAGACAGATGGCAAAGAGATCTGCAATAGAGAATATGCACAGACCTCAGGATGATCCTAGATATACCGTGGGATCTGATGCCCTAATGGGAGGGAATGTATTTGGTAACCCAGACACACAAGCTAGATGGCATCCTTTGATCCTTGAGCAATGTCAAAAAATAGGTATGAGAGCACTGATAAAAACCAGAGAAATGGCTTCTCCCAAACCTCGATTTGTAAAAATAGTTCAAGGGGCAAAGGAACCGTTTTTGCAATTTGCAGAAAGGATTTCAGTAGCTCTGGAGAAACAAGTTAAGGATGAACAGTTAAAGCAGATATTGTGTAAACAGTTTGGGAAAATGCAAATGAGGATTGTAGAAAGGTGATTGATACCCTCCCGGGAGACCCTTCATTAACAAATGTGGTTACAGCTTGTGCTAAGGTTGGGTCTGTGGAACATAAAATGACTGCTTTAGCAGCTGTTTTATGACCACCTTGGAAATGATACGCATGTGGACAGCAAGGGCATTTGAAAGCTGATTGTAAACAGAGACAAACAGAGAAAAAGCAGAAAGGAATTGGGAATACAGGAGTTTTCTCTTGTCACCGATGTGGGAAACCTGGTCATTTTGCAAAACAATGTAAATCCAAATATCATGTAAATGGTCAATTTTTAGGAAACTTGGGAAGCAGAGCCCCAAGGAGAGGGGCACTCAGACACAAACACCTCCTCAGGGCATGCTGCCAGCTCCGGGGATGCTGCCAACTCAGGACATACTGCCAATGCAGGCTTACATGGTTCAACAACCCCCCCCCCTCCCCCCCCAGGGACCGGGGCAAGCCCCCTGTTACTCTGCAACCTGGAGGACAGGGACGATGAGATACCTTTGACTAAAAACTACTTGAGACAGCCAGACATCTCTCTGAATTACTAATAGGAATTGTATTATGAGACAAAAATGGATAGCTGAATTTTAATCTGTTTTCCAGTTTTTCTTGCTTTTACTTTACGTTAATGAGTGTTGAGTTCTATATCTCCAGCTGAACCTCGAAGTACAGTGACCCCGGAGACAATACCACAAACCTGCATCCCTGCTCAAAGAAGGAATGCATCTGTATCTTCGGAACTCTCCCAAACTATCGCTCCTGATGTCTTCATAACTCAGAATCACCCCTGATGTATTAATAGCTATAAATATGTTGTTAAAGTTTACATACTATTAGATTTATTAAGTTCTGTTGGGGTGAGGTTTTAGGACTAGCTTCTGTGGAAGTTGGCTGCAGTTATGCATAACTATCTGTGTTATAGGAAAGATTAGGTTAAGATTACATACGTACAGTGATACATATGCATTCTTTAATTATCATGTTAATACTACCATGGTCTTTTTAGTTAAAGGTAGTTGACAACGTCTGTTACTTTACAGTCTGCACAACCTGTACTATGTTTATATAACTGTCTCCATGATTCGTTCTGCTTTAAGTGACCTTCCTAGTTGCTGTTTCTAACAGCTTTCTCATAAGATCTGTGTTAGGGAAATCCCTTCAGTTGGGGTCTGGGCTCTGGCCAAGCCTGGACTCTCCCTGGTCGGACATCTACCAACAGACCCAGATGTTTCTGCATCCAAATCATACTTACGTCAGGTTTGACTTAATAATTTGAGTTTATATGAGCTGCACCCCTTTTGGGGTGGACTTGGGGACCTTGCCCGGGAGGGATCCCCTGGCCCTCACTGAAAAAAGGTGCCAGCTGTTACAGACCCTGACTGTTGGTATAGTATTCCACAATTCCACAATTCCATAATGTATTACTCTGCTTGACAACCTTCACAAATACAGTAATCAAGACAGATTTTCTAAACTATTCGGTCACGAAGAATCACAAAATAACGTAGATCACTTAGAAGGTTTATCGCATGGGTGTTAAAAGTATTCTTATGTTTAACTATGTGTGTGTTTTACTTATTACACTGCCTGTAACGGAGGGCTGGTAATGCCATAGACAAACTTACACTGATTAAAACAAAAAGGGGGAATAATAGGAGAACCCCCACAAAGTAGACTGCAAAGAGATTTGTATACAATCAGTCATCTCACAGTACCTTCTGATTCTAATATCCCTATATTTTTGAAGCATTTTCTTTCTTTGCAGTCGGACGGAACAGTGAGTCTCTGTATTGGGTCTGACTGGGGTAAAGCTCACAGGCCTTACAGTGCTGTACTTTGCTTTGGTAGCTGGCGTTGATAACAGAGCAGTGTTTTGGCTACTGCCAAGCAGTGCTGTCCCTGTGACATTCCTTCCCCCACTGAAGGGGATTGGGGGTGGGCAAGATCCTGGGAGTATACACCAGCAGGCCAGCTGACCCCAGTCAGCCAAAGGGATATTCCATACCATATAACATCAGCTCAGATATATAAGGGAAGGAAGAGAGGAGGAGGAGGAGGCACTCAGGACTCGTCCATGTTTGCCTCCTTGAACAACCGTCCCGTGTGCTGAAGCCCTGCTTCCCAGAAAGTGTCCGGACATCGCTGCTGATGGGAAGTAGAGATTGATTGTTTTCCCCTCTGCTCTTGCGCGCGCAACTTTCAACTTGCTTGTTCTAATTTTTCCCACTGTAATAAAACTGCCTTATCCTACCCTGATAGTCTTTTTCAATATTATCCTCTCCCCTCTCCCAGCGGGAGAGGGAGTGATAGAGTGACTGAGTGGGCACCTGGCACCTGGCCGGGGTCAACCCATGACAGTCTCTTTTGGTGCCCGAACGTGGGGCGAGATAAAGGCAGTTTTATATATATATACATATATTGAATGCTCTAGTAAATACCAATAGCAGCTCTCAAGTAGTAAACTCCTGTGTGGCATACGGCCTTCAGCTGCCACACTGCTTATCTTTGTTTTGCTAAGTTTGGGAACATGTTGAAACCAAAAATGACTGAGAATGAATATAACTCTTTCCCTCTGCCCTGGGTGAATTTGAGTATGGATCATCTTTTACTGCAGGCTCCTGTGATTATTGCCAACCCTTATATAAGCTTCCTGATATTATTAATAATATTAGCCAACACTGTTGTTACCTTATGGAATTCATGGAAATTGTCATCTCCCTGGTACAGAACGAAACAACCCTTGGGTGAGGAGCTGTTAAAATCTGCCCTGAGGTACCCAGTTCCTGGGTGGAAAGGTATATGGAGGGATCTGTACAAGTCCCTACGGGGGTTATCACCTCTCATTGCCTGGGAGTTTACTCCTGAAAAGGTAAATAACCCTAACAAACTGGCCCGTCGGCTGACAGAAGGGTGCCTTGTTTAGTCCCAGGAATGCGAGCAGCTTCTCGCCCTGTACTGGGGGCTGGCCTGGGCCTACCAGGCCTCTGTTCTATATTCTCAGAGGACTGTGGTTGAGGCAGGAACTCAAACTGTGCCTGAGGACACTATAGCTGAGACAGGGGCACAGACTACAACTGTGGCTGAGGCAGGGATACAAACCATAACAGTCTCCCTTGAGGAAAGATGTGGGTCAGAGATTTGATTACTAACAAGTAGGAAGGTCCATGGGACCTCATCACTTGGGGGCATGGATATGCCTGTGTCTCCACAGATACTGGAGCCCGTTGGGTGCCGGCGTGGTGTGTGAGGCCGGACTTACAGCGAACTTGCCCCCGGGACAGCAATGGATCGACCTGAAGCTTGGTTGTTAATGATTGCTATCATTAGGTTTTGCATAGGGGAAGGAAAGGCCATGTTGCCTCCTCTGCCTCCTGTGCCTGAGAATGTATGGATAACTTTAGCTCATGCTTTGAATCAATCTTCTATGTGTTTTTCACCTGTAACTCCACAATCTCCTTTTAAAACATGCTTAGTAGGTGTACCGCTACACA
Source organism: Eopsaltria australis (assembly GCA_034509425.1). Classification (NCBI taxonomy): domain Eukaryota; kingdom Metazoa; phylum Chordata; class Aves; order Passeriformes; family Petroicidae; genus Eopsaltria; species Eopsaltria australis. Next base: position 44,561 of record JAVTVJ010000614.1, read on the forward strand.
ATCGCACAGAAATCAATGCGCTTAATGGAACATATGCAAATGGTACAAAGCTAGCTCCAACACCTAAATTGCTTGAGTCCCAAGAAGTAGATATTTTAGGATCTCTTAGAGCTTCGGCTTGTGTGCACTTTAAGACTTCGCGGGCATGGTCTGGTGAGTTGTCCAATGAGGTGTCACCCATCCAGCCATGGTACTCAAATGTTTCGCTTTGGTGTAATGATAGCTCAGGTGTTGCTTTTGCTAATAACCAAGTGCCAAGATAATTACCCCCGGGTTTGTTTTTAATTTGCGGGGATTGCACGTGGGCTGGCCTCCTGTCCAATATGATAGGTGGACCATGCACGATCAGACATTTGACAATGCTTGCTCCAAATCTTTCAATGGTGGCAAACATGTCTCATTCTTTGCACCGCGGACGAAGGGTGATTCATTCTTTGCGCCATAAGTGTCATCTTGATTCCTTTAAAAAAAACTGCAAAGGTGATCTAAGGTTTTGGGGAAAGGGATCAAGAGTGGTTGCTTCAGTGTTTGCTCCGGGTGTTGCTGCAGCTAAAGCATCGGCTACGCTTGATAAATTAGGGTGCTGGCTTGCTAAATGTACTAACGAAACTTCAGCAGCCTTAGCAGGATTGTTAACCGATGTTCGCTCAGTAAGGCATGCTACCTTGCAAAATTGTGCAGTCATTGATTTTTTGCTTTTAGCACATGGGCATGGTTGTGAGGATTTTGAAGGAATGTGCTGTATGAATTTGTCAGACAATTCAAAGTCTATCTTTGCAAATATTCAAGAGCTGCAGAATGGAGTGCAAAAACTGAGAAAATCTGTTAGTGGGTTTGATACATGGTTTAGTGGCTGGGGCATCACGGGATGGTTCAAAGATCTGTTGAAAATGGGAAGTATAATCTTGCTTGTTATATTTTTGTTCTTACTATTGGTGCCGTGTTTGTTGTCTTTTCTGCAAAGGCCCTGCAGAAATCGATAGACACTGCTTTTTTGGTAGTAAAACAAAAAGGGGGAACTGTGGGGTTTGATGAGTCTGACAGTGGGCCTGAAAGCCTCTTGGAAATTGACTTAGAAGTAATCAAGCTTTACCCGTGAGAAAACTTGGTGAGAAAGTGAGGATGTGAAAGCTTGCAGCCACAGTGAAGGCCTCAAGGACAGCCAAGAAGATAACTGAAGAAGAGGTTTTGCACCCAAAGGAGGAGATGGCCTTGCTGAGGAACATCAAGAATGTACTTGTAGTGTGTAGCTAATTGCTTGTATAGCTTGTTGTATAGTGCTATGAATAGTTCTTGTTTTGTAGACAGCCCTGTCGTTGTTTGTCACACAGCCAATCATAACAAACAACGGTAGCTGTAAAAAAAGGTATAAAGGTAGTAACACAGACTAATAAACTACTCTTTTTCTGTCCTTGGATTATTGGCATGTCATGTGTCCGTCTCTACTGCGACAGCTGCATGGGCTATCCAATATCTCAGTAACCATTCTTAATACTGTAAGTTTAAATGCTGCAATATTCATCAATAAAATTCATATTCATGACAATAAAACAGCAGTCTTTGTTTGTGAAGATTTCCGTGGCGGCCATTGAGGCTGCCACTGAGGCCCAGGAAGTTCCAGAAGGTCCCAAGGGATCTAAGGGGCCATGGTGGAGGGTTGCTTGGGTTTGAGAATCCTCCCCTTCCCTCTGGAGGAAGATAGTTTCTTTCACAAGACTGATGAGTTCTTCCTATGCTAATTGTACCCCCCTGATTGGACTGTTTGTTCGCCACCCGTTATGCATATGTATCTGTATCTAGAAGGTTCTGTGCTACTCGATGCTCCATTGGTTGTGGTTCTCTCTCTCCTCCCCTTCCCTCTCCTTATTGGACTGTATAAGCTTATCCCACCTACCCCCCTGCTCCTGGACCCTCAGCTTATTGGTTGGTTGTTGCTGTATAAAAGTCTGTGCTCTCCTTTGTTCTGGGTCTTCTGTCCCTGGACCCATTTGAGCGAGGAACTGTTAATAAACTCCTCGGATACCCACAGAGAAGATCCCTCCCTTATTCTTTACCCCTGGACCTGCTAGGACTTGTCTCTGCACCCACCAGCAGGGTAGCAGAGTGCGCAGCAGGATCTTAAGCAGCCCCACCAGAGTGGCTCCACGAGGGACACTTCTGGGACATGCTGCCAGTCTCTGTCCACCGGGACAGTCCCTGAGCAGGCTATAGATTTCAATATCTACATATGTAATTTGAAAATAAATGCTGATTTTATTTGTACAGTGGCTGCATAGAGAAGATCTGCAAAATATCTAACCAGTTCATTTGCAAGATAAAATTCTTTGAAGTATAACATTATGTATATTGAGTGTTATCACATGTCCAATACATTCATTAAAATGTGTTTGCTTGAAATGCTTCACCTTAGTGCATATGTGAGTGTGGGGGTAGGGACTAGATAAAGAGTACTGCAGGAAAGGCAGCTGCTACCAGTGGAAAGGGAGAGAAGAAAGGGAAAAAATAGGGTAGAAGGAAAGGAAGACGAAATATCCTCATGAAACAACTTTCTGTCAGTGTCTCCAGAGCAATGATATTAAATGGCCTGAGGTAAGTGCCACAAGAAATTGGGACTTGACAGATGTACCAAAAAAATCCATTGCCAAAATACCTGTGTACTTGTTGGCGTGGACAGCAAGGTACCCAAAATTATTCCTTACATGCAGGTATTCACAGTGCCGCCATACACTTATTATTCCTTCTTTAATGTTTCTCTTTGCCTGACTGGATTTCCATATGTTGTACTCCACCTTACTGCCATATGATGTAATGAAATGTAATAGCTTCTACATAAAGTTGTAATCGAAGCATTCCTTAACAGCTGAAGGATCACACTGCAGTCTTTTAATTGGAAGTAGTCCTTTCAGTTTCTGTATGATCGTCTCATATGATTTTTATTCCATTTACCTTGGTAGCAAACATTTATTGCATACTGACACTGTTTTCTTTCCATTTATATTTTGAGTGGTTCCTTGAAAACATTTAGCTCTCAAAAGGATTTTTCTGCGTTGATTTTCTTTCTTGGCTGTTGCTGCTGGTGACTGTTTTATAGTTATTAGAAATTTTTAATATTGGTTCTTCACAATAAAAAGGTTAACAGTTTACTGAAGTATTTCAGTGTTTAATGTTCTCCAGTGAAGAGTTTTTAGAATTTTAGTGACTGATTCTTGATTATTAGCTTTCGCACAAACATGGGGGGGGGGGGGGGTGGTTTAAATGAATGAAACTCCAGGAAAATAAGGAAGAAGTGACTGATGAAATGGAACAATCTATATTTTGGAGGGGGATGGGAAGGGGGCTGTATTTCTCTTGCTTTAAAACTTGCTCACAACTCTGTGCACTTACACATTTTATCATGTATATTTGTGTTAGCTCTGTAACTTCCTCAAACAGGATGATGAGACATGCTGTGCCTGGAACGTACAGACCATACAGGCTGGGGTAGATTACAGTCATTCTTGAACAGATAACAGAGAAGAATTCTTTCCAGGGGCTATCTCAAGGTGATGTAAACCTGTTTAATAGTGGGTGAAGTGTTTCTTTATGCAAGAATGCAAAATCCTATTCTTGTGCACTAAGCTGACTCTTGAATCTGGCCATAGACAAAACTGACTCCTTGGCAGAAAGACCTCACTTTCAACCTAATTCTGTTTTGATAGTTAAAAGCATATATATGCATTCATTACTGCATTAATTCAAGCAGCAGATATCACAGTAAAACAATTAGCTCCTTGTGTCGCATGCAAGCTACAGTAGCCGCTTTAATATCTATAGATGACTGAAAGGTTCAAAGTTCTGAAATGCTTATTGTAAATGCCAAACACAAACTAATGTTTTTTCCTGTCTACAATGAGTTTTCAGCATATGGAGTGTTTATTTGGATTTCAAAAACAATTACAAACAAATCTGTCTTTTAATAGCAAGCACTCTGAAATCAGAACACTTTTTGCTCCAATAAATGTGTGTGTACCACAAAAAACTCCCTTGAAGAAACTGGAATTAAGCAACTGGTGCACAGGAGAAAGGGACTGAGTTCTGAGGAGTAAATCTATACTAAACATTCAAGAAATGAGATACCAGCTATGTTTAAGGAAGATAAAAGGGTAACTTCCACTATTGTTAGCGTAGGAAAACACATAATCACAGGATGATTATATGGGTGCTTTATTGAAGGGCCCTGGGAGCCAGGGGTCGTCGGACCTCAAATCAGGCTCCACCTGGGGTTCAAAAAATGGTGACATTTATACTACAACCAGCCTATGATCATCAGTTAATCATTAATTCAACACTATTCTCTTGGATACATTGTTTTCACTCAAGCATGAGTTTCAGCTTCGATACCATTGCTATTGCATATATTGCTTTTACCCAAACATAAGTTTCAGCCCCCCTTTCCTACTACCCTCTAACGTTTCTCAGGATTATTGCAACTGATTTATTATTCTTACTTATATTCACTAAGCAATCATCTCATTAATCTTGTCATAAGCAATCGTTACAGAAAAAGCACACAAGTACGGTTCCCATGACTACACTTTAACCTAACAAAGACAACACCTAAGGCCTACCTTAACGCCTATGAGGCCTATCATTCCCACAACCTAAAACTACTACAAACCCAAAATCATTTTGACCCCTATGCTATCACTGTTGTAACTGTGTTGAGGGCTGCTCAGTATGAAAAAAGACAAGTCAAGGAACTAGATTAAACGAATTTCAGTGTTGAAGGATATAATTTTTGTTGTTTGGTTTTAAATCCGATTTTCTATATTTTACAAGTTAAAGACATTTTCTAGGTACTGAAGACTTTCCACCAAGTTGTTTATACTTCCAGTGTTGTATTTAGCAGTACTAGAACTTTTAAGAAGCATGCTTATTTGTACTTGCAAAAATCTGCTAAAATATGTACTTGCAAATAATAGAGAATTTATATTCAGTACTGCCTCCATTTCTATTATATGAGTCAGAGTATTGTACAAAATGCCTTCCGGTTGCCTGTTTGCAGCATGTTATTTTCAACTGTTTATTTTGAGTGTGTGGTAGTTTGAAAGCAAATCAGTGAGAGGCTCAAAGTCAGAACTACAATTTAATAGGAAAAATGTAGTAATACAAAAAAAAGAAAGAAAAAAAAAAAGAAACCACTGACAGAGTCAGAATACAACCTGACACCCTGTCGGTCAGGGTGTTGGTAGTAGTCCACTTAGAAGGTGGTTGCAGTCCTCTGGGAGTGATAGATGCAGTTCTGTTGAAGCAATGATCCTGAGAAAGGTGTAGTTCTCCTCTGAAGGTCCAGTGGTGGTGTAGAAGGGTCTGATCTTCCTCTGGGAATCCAGTGGGAAAAGCTGCCTATAGTGCTTCAAATCTCAGTTTATATGCAGATCGGGATACATTGGTTCCTCCCCCTGGGCGGGGCATCTCACAATGGGATGATGAGCCACCATCTGCAATGTTTGGGGTGAGTAAAGTGCCCATCCGGCCCCAACGACTTTAGCAAACCATTCTGCAGCCATCAGGAACACTGCCATGCCCGGCCCTAACGACCGGCCTATTAGCAAACCGTTCTGCGGCCATCAGGAACACTGCCACGCCCGGCCCCCAGCATCCCACGAAGATGGTGATAGAATACATACCATTGTAACCTAAGACAGAGTGTAACATTGATTGTGGAGATGTTGGATTCATTTCCCAGAAGTGGACAAATCTATCTTGAGGAAGAGAGGAAAAATATGAAGACAGCTTTGCAGCATATTCCTTAGCAGATGTTGCTATGTGATAGACATTGGTCCACAGGGAAAGCCACAGAAATCTGTGCACCTAAACAATGCTTTATGAGAGCCAGAAACATTCCCGCTGAGCAATAGATATAATCCAAATTATATAGTCTATGTGGAAACCTGGTTCTCACAGATAATTAACAAGAAATAAAAGGTTGTACTGATGCCTTAACTTGAGAATATATTGCTCAGAAATCAAAAATCAACATGCTCTCTAACACACAAAGCCCTGGTTACATTGCTACTAAGCATACATTCTCTGGAAGGAGCTGACTGTTCTAATGATTGCATCTGGCATTTGGTTTAAAGTCTTTCATGCTTTTTGAATTATCTGGTTCTTAAAGTACACACACTGGCTCTTAAAAGTTATACCGGCAAAGAGAGAAACTGATGAACCTCTTGAAGCACACAGCTCTGATAATATTTACCAAAACATCCTAACTGGAGAACTTGAAGTAGAGATACTACAATATTTTAGTGAAAGTTGTAAAAGGCAAAGAATGGGCTTAGATTATTTTAGGTGCTTTCAGTGCATCCAAGCTGCAACATCTCAGAATTCACAATTAATTTTGAAAGTAATGCTCTCATTGAAACTTCATAAAGCAAGTGTTTTAATATTTGCTGCCTTGTGATTTTTTATTACTAGTTCTTTGATATCCATAATTTGCCATGGCAGTCACAATCAATTTATTTGAGGTAATATTTCTTTAGTTTAGTAGTGAAAGAACCAGAAATTCCTGTGACCTTTTGCTGAGCACTCTTGTAGACAATAGCTACATTTAATATAGAACTTAATGTGGAAGTATATTGAAGGAAGGAGAGATGGAATTGTCTTGAGAGCCTTGGTTTTTATTTTTCTGAACTCAGAAGGCACAAAAGTAACTGTGCATTTAGGTATATGTAAGCTGAAGAAATTGCGAACATACATTTGTATGAATTAAATATTCAAAATCATAAGTTTGAGATTGAAGATTAATGTTTGTTATAATTCTTTAAATCTAGAGAAAAAACTGAAATGAAAATTGGCTTCTCAATAATAATTTATATTCTATTGAAGGAGTTGTTTTTCTACAGCACTTAATAATATTTTCAGTTTTTTCCCTTTATTATTGCTGTAAAATGTCTTTTGTTATGAACATAACATACAGATAATAGGTGTGGCTCCTGGTTTTGAGTACAGAGCACAGGACTCAAGTGATGTCTTATGTTTTGACATCTGATTGAGCCCTTGGAACCTGATTTCGTTAGCTCCTTATCACAAATCCACCTGGGATCCTTCTAGTCAGTTTCACCTCTGAAGAGAGGTCATATTGCTCTCTTCTTCCTAATGTAGCATGCTAAGTAAGCCACTAAGACCATTATATTGGAACAGAGTCCTACAAATTTATACCCCCAGGACTCAAAAAAAATTTTACAGCTGATGAACAACAGCTTCAATGTGTTATTTTCATTCTGCTTGGAAGTGTTCAATTCTCTGATTTAGTGTTTTAGAGTTCTGTTTACTTTGCACTCTCTACTGCTCAGACACTTAATGCTATTTATTAGCAATAATGCATATAACCATGCATGTTAAAAACAGATAAATGCCTTCTGCCATTTTAATGAGACACAAAGGAAAGACAGACCTATTTAACAGCTGAAAGAGAAAACATTTGTCTGATGGCCATATATAACTTCTGCATCATTGCTAATAATAACAAATTACATAGTTAAAATAGGCTGTCAAAACCGAATGCATATAGTGAGATTTTTTGGTACTAAAAATTCAATGAAATATTTTGATTTATTTTTGTTTAGTTCATTAGCCACAAAGATTTTTCTCTTAATATGCAGCAAGTTTGATTTTTCTTGCGTAGTTTGCTTTACAATGCTCCAATCAGAATAAAAGGAGGAAATTTAGATAACTTTTTCTCTTTGTCGAATCTTTCATAGCTAGACAGAATGTTGCCCATTTATCTCATCATTAAATCCCAGTTGCCTAGGCAAACTTTCATTATGGGTTTGTTAAATTCCTAGTTAAGTACTAATTTAACTAGGGATTTTGCTTAAAATAACCCTTTGCTTCGGGATGATATATGAGCTATATATATTATAGGTCTTATTTTAACTATTGCTTGTAAACATTAACAGTTTGTCAACTTCCTTTTGAATTTTTTCTGTCTAAATCTGTGCCATAACTTGGCCTGCATTCTGCTGCTTAAGGACATGCTCAAGTGAAGAAGAGGATTTAAAGGTGGAGAAGATCTGGGACACAGAGTCCTAAACACATACCTATATTTGAGCAGAGCAAGTGGAGTTGTGAGTGAGCTGATCGCTGTCTCTTTGAGGCACTTTCACATTATTGCTGTTTGAGACACGAGAAAGCATCAACACCATATCTTGAGAAGAGAATGGTTTGTTGGGAGGCTGAACTTATACAGCTCTTTGTTGGGTGATGGTCGGTAATGGAAGAGACAGGGCAGATTACTTGGATGCAATAAGCCGATTTTATTGATACAGAGCAGAGTATTTATATCTTTTCAGCAGTAACTAAAAATAGATTCTTATATAAGCAGCAATCACTATCACAACCATATCTATGTTTCTTAATAATAGTGCAAAAGTAGAAGCTAGCACTAACCAGCACAGATACATACCAAGCATGCCTTTTGCTTATGCTAACTATTTTGTGGTAGGCCTCACTGCCTGCCACAGTTTGCGGCCTAGCAGTGTTACGGCCTCCACTTCTGACATGAGTTCAACAGTGCTCTCACTTCTGCTTTCCAGCTGTACCTCCACAGCTCTTGAATATTGTAGACACCACTCAACATGCTTCTAGGAACTGAGTAAATTTAGATCATACTCAGTAAGAGTTTGATTCTACCACACACCTAATGGTAGTCACGCTTGTGCCACCAAGTTGTGGTATCACATACATGAGATGGAAACTTGACAAAGAATGAGCACGCTTCTCAGCCTGAAGGCACTAGTGTAGTTAAACTGCTTACTGCTCAACAGCTCAGCTGCTTAACCAACAGAAATTTAAGGAAAGCCAAGCAGAACCTATTTCTCTGGGTTACATTTAATGATAATGAACTTGCACAGAAAAAAAAGTTAAAAACCCAGCACAATCATGATTACTTGGCCCCTTTTGCTGGGAAAAGATGCATCTATTAAAGCTGTTTTTCAAACCAGGATGCTTCTCAAAGGTTAAAAACAGTTTTTCACATCCTCTGAAATGGAAATAATTTCTGTTTCAGCAAGTAGTGAGCAGGGAGGGGAGGAAGGAATGGCTGGCAGGACAAGGGAGGGTGTAATGCATAGCTAGCAAAGCACAAGCATACCAGTAATCCTGAGATACCCAACAGGATCACTCAACAGAGTCAAGCAGGGCTAGTGCCAGCAGACAGTGGAGCAGGACCCACATCTCTGGAAAAACTTGTGGAGCTCAGAATTGCCTGAGAGTCTACCCCTATCAGTGGTTACAAGAGAGTAGGAGGAGCAAGGTAAAACGTGGACAAGGCAGCCAAAAAAGGTGGTGAGGCACCACAGCAGGAGTGTCAGAGAGAGCCCAAGATGGCATGAAGCCCAGTGCTGGAAGAGATAGCTGTGCAAAGGGCAGCCAGCCAAAGAAGGAACTATGCAGAACCAGTCCCTGCACCTTAACTCTACTCACCTTATCCCTCTGGTTCCAACTAGCCATACTTCCCTGCAGTACTTAATGATTACTTAACTACAGAAACCAGCAGATGTAGTAATTGCTTTCCCAGGGGAAGAGGATCATAAATTGTTATATAGCTACCTTTCAGGAGTTATAACTCTGCTTATCTACTTGTGTCATGGGTGAGTCAGGAGGGGTCAAAATCTAGGAAGTGACCTACGCTGCAGGAAGGGATATAACTTCCTTCCTGGGAGAGAGAGCCAGTAGCTAGGAAGTTTTAAGGATTGATGTGTAGGTGAACCAATTAAAAAGTTGATCTGCCTTCGAGGAAAGAACCATAAATAAGCAAAGACCCTCTGAGCCTCTTCCTCTTTTGACCTGTAGCTGTGTTGAGAGGAGCATCTCCCTGCTTCTCTCCCTGGTAAGGCCCTGCCTCCCTCCTTCCAAAGGAGGGAGGGGGGGAAAGGGAGGTTTAGGGCGGCCGTGCTGCTGCAGCTGGGAATGGGGGAGGAAACGGCTGGAATTTTCAGCACATACAGCTCAGCTGGTATGTCAGCTACATGAGATAGGGCCAGATCCCTGCTCTGGGCCAGGCAAGGACCAGGCCGGACTCCATCCAGCTCGGGCCAGGCCCTGCCCTGTCACCCCGGGCCCAGATGGCCCCACCAGGACGAGCCAGCTTCTCAGAGCCAGGCCACAGAGACTCTGAGTGCTTCTGCCATCTAGCTCGGACCTTTTCAAACAGCCCGGCAGAGACCATGTGATCGTCACACTGCCGGAGAGAGAGAGAGAGATTAACTCTGTCCATGCCTGGACTAAACTTACAGACACCCATCCTTCCTTGCACAGAGAGAGGAACGAGTGAGGACATCTACATAAATGCAGCATAGAGACTTTACAGTCAGTGAGGAAAGCAGAACTGATACCTAGAGGGAGGAGCATGAGAAGTGCTTCATTAGTGAAGCTGAAAACTCTTTTGGAGAACCATGGTTGGGGACTGAGCTAATAAATTCCCTGTAATATATGAAGAAATAGTCAAAAAGGGGGGATGTGAGGTTCTAATTACAGCCCGTGAACTGAAAAACCTGGGTAAAGACAAGTAGGTGTTGAAATAAGTGCAGCCTGATGAGAAACTTGAACCAAGAGAGAGGAGAGGCTGTGACCCAGAGCCCTGGTCCCAGGGGGAATGCCAGAGAACATATGTTGTCAGGGGAATCTGTGTTGCTAAGCACAGAAGAAGAAATTTTCTTTGTTGCTGCAATTGAACTGTGCATCCTTAAAACAGGTACCCTGTGAACTGTTCATAACTCACCATAGTGGCTGTGGGAAGGCTACTGGGGTGGAAGGGGTCCACCATTAAGCTGGTCTTTCTTCCGGGCGGCGGCTAATGGTGAGGCTGAAGACCCATAAAAACTGTATTTTTCTTACAGAAAATCCATGGTGTAAGCAAAAGAAACTTCTCTCCCTAAATGAACTGAAACGAGAGCTATTTCAGAGGTGGTAAACTGACTGGAGGTCGAAGTGTTGTCTTTTGTATGTTGTCAGGGAGAAAGAAGTGGAGAGGTGGGGAAAGGAGGGGTGGTCTGAGGAGTTTGTTCTGGTTTTTTCTTGTTTTTTCCTCTGTCTTAGGTATATTAATAAAGTTTCTTTTTACTTTATAATGTTTGGGCCTTCTTTGCCTACTCCTTATCCTCATCTCACAGCAAACATCAGGTAAATTTTGGTAAGTGTGCTGGCACTTGGCCAGAACCTCAAATAGGCGAACTGGAACCACTACAACTTGTTAAGAGTTATCCCTGCAATAAAAAGATGAACATACTTAGGTTCTTCTATGTAGTACATTCATAGAATCATGTAATATGCTGAGTTGGAAGGGACCCATCAGAATCATTGAGTACAGCTCCTGGCCCTGCACAGGATACCCCAAGAATCACACCATGTGCCTGGTAGCATTGCCCAAATGCTTTTTGAACTCAAAAGGCTTGATGCTGTGGAGCCTGTTTCGGTGCTCCATCACCCTTTGGGTAAAAAACCTCTTCCTGATATCCAGCCTAAACCTCCCCTGACTCAGCTTCAGGCCATTTCCTCAAGTCTTGTCACTGGTCACTACAGAGAGGAGATCAGTGCCTGCCCCTCTGCTTCCCCTCGTGAGGATGTTGAAGACTGCAGTGTGGTCTCCCCTCAGTGTCCTCCAGGCTGACCAGACAAGAGACCTCAGCTGCTCCTCATACGGCTTTCCCTGGTGGAGCAATTCATTAAGAATGGCAGCCTGTGGGAAGGACTCACATTGGAGGAGTTTGTGGAAGATTGTCTCCCATGGCAGAGTCCTCACACTGGAGCAGAGGAGGAGTATGAGGAGTCCTCCCCCCTGAGGAGAAAGGCATGGAAGAGACGACACATGATGAACTAAACACAGTCTCCATTCCCTGTCCCTCTGCAAGCTGACAGAGGGAAGATAAGGAAAATCAGGAGTGAAGCTGAGTCCGAGAAGAAGGGAGGGATGGGTGGAAGGTGTTTTAAAAATTTATTTTATTTCTCATTACCCTACTATTAATTGATTGGCAATAAATTACGCTAATTCCCCCAAGTCAAGTCTGTTTTGCCTATAATGGTGGTGAGTGAGTGTCCTCTTCCTGTCCTTATCTTGATCCATGCAACCCTACTCATGTTTTTTTCTCACTATCCAGCTGAGGTGTGAAGTGATAGAATTTATCCAGCCAGGATAAATCCACCACAGACCATTTCTGTATTTAAAGTTTGAGGGGTTTTATTTCCAAATTAGCTTTCAAAAGTTAAAATAATTTAACTGAAATATTTTAAAATTTCAAAATCACAAATGAAGGTATATGTAAGAAGTTTTAATATTTTTTGACTTTTTGTTTCACAGAAAATTCCATAATTTTTTTAGGCTGTATATCCTTGTTCTTATCCATCTCTATATCCAAATACTGATTACCTATCTGAACGATACTTGAAGGTTATTTATGCTTTGAAAATACCTTTTTCACTATTAAAAACAGATGAAAACTATACCTTATAGTTAGTAATTTTGTCTTTACTTGTTCATGAATAGATAAAAAGATTATTTTGGTGAGCAGTGTATTAGTTTCAGAGGGATAATGCAGTTCTGTAAGCACTGGGGATTTGTGATTCTCTTACAAATCAACAGTATTTTTCAGTATAGAAAAGGTGCTGCTGTCAGCTGCCAGAAATTGCTATAACCCATCATAGTCAGTGGAAATGTGGTAATATACACTAGCTGACAGTAGGATCAGAAGATTCAGCTTCAGAACAATTTGAAAGAATCAGAATTGCCTGCATGAAATAGCTACCAAAATAGACTACAATGTAAACAATACTTTGGCATGAGATGTCACAACCTCAGGAAAAAAATACATAGAGATGTGTGGATATAATTAGAATCCTTTGAAAAATATCAATAAATACAGTGAGAAATACAATAGTTGAACCAAAATAGAATTTAAAGGCTGTTATGATCCAATTATTAAGGTTCTTTGGAAACACCTCTGCCCGAATTAAGGTACAAATGAGACCATATGCCAATCAATAGTATGGGTTTTATTTGATAGTAAATATGAGAGAGAGAGAGAGAAGAAAGGAGAGAAAAGGGGAAGTAGGGAGGAAGATGGGGGGACAGAGAGGGACAGGGACAAAGAAGTATCACCACTCCGTGGGCCCCACTGGTGTCCTGATGTCCTCTTCAGCTGGTCTCGGTGGTGGAAGTCCCCCCAAAAGCACAGAATGCCATGGGTTAATATACACTCAGGCCAGGTGGAAATGTCCAGGCTTGTCCCCCTGGGGGAGGGGGCAGCCTCTAGCAGCAGACTCTGCTTGCATCACGTGCAGTCCTGTGGTGCAAGGCGTCTGGGGAGCACTTTGGGGGGGTCTGTGATGGACTGTGACTCCCCCTCAGCTGCCTCTCACATGAGAGTCCCGTGGATGTGGCTTGTGGGGTTGGGGGGGCTTCACAGCTGGGCCAGTTTGTGTACTGGAGGATGCGTGTGTATTGCCTCTGACCAGAGGTTACGCCATCCTCCTCCCCCCTTCAGCTGAGGGGTAAGACTGTGCAAACTTGGCTTCTGTGAGCTGTGCTCTGCCCCCACCCCAAACTCAGCCAGAAATGATTCTCAGTACAGCTGGTGACTTCAGCTTCTGTGGACGCATTCCTTTCCCTCAGACTGAGATGATTGAACAATAGGCTTTTCCCTTTATCTAATCTCAGCAGTTTGACTCAGTTCAAGGTCCCAGTCAGGTATCTTCAGGGAGGCTTCTCTGATCAAAACTTTATATCAATGTTTGAGGCAAGAACTATTTTCAGTCTCTGACAAAGGCAAAAGTAAATTCTGGGTTAATAGCATAGCAACTAAATAGCAAATAGGTCTGCACCATGAAGGCTCCAACACTCAGAACAGTGACGAAGACAGGGGAGTCTTCTTCCTTTCACACAGTCATCAAATAATGTCTTAACCATGTTCATCATTACTCCTTATGTACTGTTTTCAAAGAAAACTAAACTAATAACTCTTATTTGAAATGTTTGTATTTTCTAATTCTAATTTCTTAACTTAATCAATATATTACTTGCAATGAATATTTTTATTTATCTTCTTCAGTCCTCATGCATTTTCTCTTGCAGGCCTTGCTGGCACTTAAAAATTAACTCATATTTTCCACTACTTGTGAAATTGCATTTTGTGTGATAGATATTCAGTATTAATCTCTTAAAAACCCCTTCTATTCTGCTTGCATAATTTTAGGCTGCAGGAAACATTGTCTTCTGATTTTTATATATAACAAATCCAGTTAGTTAAACAAATTTTACTTTTGAGCTAGCAGGAAAAGGTCCAAGTTAAGTAACTGAGAGATTGCATTAATTCCAGCTGAGTTAATGAAGCTGGTGTGTTAGTTAGCAGAAAATTACTATTAATTACTAAGGGTCAACCTCCAAAAAGGAAAAAAATATTACCTAAAATGAAAACCGGTTAAAAGGTAGGATGGTTTTCAGTACTAATAAACCAGCATTGTAGTCAGAGAGAGGCATCCAAAGCCTAATTTTCTGGTTTCAGGGATTTTGACAGATCAAAAGTCTGGATGAAGTCCACTGAATCCATAAATATAAAATTTTACTTGATCCAATGCCATTTAATTCTGAAATATTGCAGGCTTAAACAGCATTGGATCAAGTAATTCCTATTTCAGTGGATTCCTGAGCCTGTGCTGAACCTTATGAAGTAAATGTCTGGTATTTTTTGTTCTTTCAAATCCCCTGACGTGTAGGTACTTTTCACAGCTGCAAGTGCATTAGCTTCAGTACACTTTGGATTTATATCTTTGAACAGAAGGGAAAGAGGACCACATGTAATTTCAGCCATCTAAACATCAGAGTTTCAGTCCAAGTTGCCTATCTATGTTTTGTCTATTGCAAGTAAGACAAAAGTTGTTGAAGATTGGATTTAGTTCTTTTCCTCAGGACTTTTTCTCCCATGGGTTGCTAAGAGACAAATGACTGAGCTAATTGCCGAGTACTTAAGAGAAACAAAACACAAGGCTAGAGCCTTTCTCCTTGGCAGGGTGCGGCAGAATTGCCCCTCATGGAAGCAGGGCTTGACAACGCGAGATTTTGAGAGACTGAAAAGCAAGGGCAGGGGGGAGGTCATTCTTCTCTTGCTCGGGACCCTCGGAGCGGGAGGTCGGAACTGCTGTCTGCTGAACCCACGGCCTCCTGAGAAGCCAGCACGGAGCTGCCGGTCTGTCTGCTGTGAGTCTCTGCCCTCTGCCCCATTGGGAGCCGCCTGCCACCAGCTTGTCTCTCCCCCTGCTCCTCCTCGCCGCTCCGAGTTTCTTCACTACATTGTAGCGGGGGTTCCCCCTGCACGTCGGGACCTCTTACCGTCCCAGCTCCCTGTGTCCGGGGATCCTGCTGTGGCACCGACACCAGCTGCCCCCCCCCGAGGGTCTGTGGAACAAAGGCTCTCCTCCATCCCTCCCTGCTTCGGGCAGTCGCCATTTGCCGTGTGCTACCTGAGCTCACGCCGGAGCGCCCCCTGCAGCCACCGGGGAATAATCACACCCAGAACGCCCCCTGCAGCCACCGGGGAATCATCACACCCAGAGCACCCCTGCAGGCACTGGGGAATCATCACACCCAGAGCGCCCCCTGCAGGCTGTGACTGGAACTGCACCGAAGGGAAAAGGTGGCTGAAGCCGAGCAGGCTGCCACTGGGTTTCTGGTTCTGTTTGTTGGTTAACATTATAGTGGTTGTTATTTGTTATCCTTGTTTTAGATATTAGTAAAGAACTGTTATTCCTATTCCCATATCTTTGCCTGAGAGCCTCTTGATTTCAAATTTATAATAATTCGGAGGGAGAGGGGTTACAGTTTCCCATTCCAAGGGAGGCTCCTGCCTTCCTTAACAGACACCTGTCCTTCAAACCAGGACAAAAGTGAACCATCACCTGATAATCATCAGTTAGTTTTAAGGAACATGTCTTAGGATCTGATGAATCTTAAGAATAAATTTGTTTGCCTAAATTGTTTTTTTTGTGTGTGGATTTTTTAAAAAAATGTGATAGATGCTCGTGCCTGTAGACATGCTATATGCAACCACAATAAAGTCCCCCAGTGTAAGAGACATTGCTATTGCTAGACCAGAAAAGGCTGAATTCTCTTCCTTCTTGAAGAAGGGAAAAGGTAGCTGAAATATATTAAGTTGCAAGTACAGAAGAGTAAGGTAATATTTAGCGATCAGACCTTCCTAGCTAAAATAAACATGGAAAAATCCATCTCTGTGGAGGAAGGTTCTTCACCAAGAGGGTGGCTGGGCACTGGAACAGGCTCGCCAGGGTCGTGGTCACAGCACCAACTTGACCGAGTTCAAGAAGCAATTGGACAATGCTCTTGGGCACATGGTGTGACTCTTGAGTATATCCTGTGCAGGGCCAGGAGTGGACTTGATGCTCCTGATGGGTCCCTTCCAACTCAGAATTATTCTATTCTATTCTATTCTATTCTATTCTATTCTATTCCTGCACCTACTATAGATGAAAGCCAAAGAAATACAGTGACAAACACCCTGAAACAGTTTAGCCCTCTTAGGTGACGCAAATTTTGAAGACGCAAATTTTCTTCTCCACAAAGAACAATGGAGAAGAAAGCACCACAGATAAGAAAGGTTTTCAGACTAACCTGTCTGAAATGCTAATAAAACTCACGTGTATATTCAAATTGCTACCTATACTTTTAGTTATTTCTGATTTTAATTGCTTTTGGGCCTTAGAAGAACTGCAAGGGTACAAAATACACAGCAGATAAAGAAGAGCCTATCAAATTAAAAGGCTAGTGTTATCAATTATACTGATTGAATAGATGAAACAGTGAGAGGAAGTCTACATTGACTGAATACTACAAAGACACAGTGCTGGCTCCAGCTAATGGAGTTATTTAGGAAACTTTGGGTTCTAATCCCAAAAGTAACTTCTCATAATTAATTTATTGTATTGCTTCCACAACTCATTAAGCAAGAATGTTGTCACATGGAAACTTAAAATGTTGTCTCTTAAATGATGACTGCAATGCTGTTCATAACCACAAAGAAAATTGTTTGAAAATTATATGAGATAGGAAGAAGGATAAATATAAAATAATGTTGTATAATCAACTTTAATACAAAAGTAGAGAGACAAAAAAATGCCATTGAAAAGCTTTTCTGTCTTTTTGCCCAAAAAAGACATAATAGGTTTTGGGGGCAATCATGGAAGTTTTTTATATCCATACATGACTGAATGTTTTAAACTGAACATGAAAAGGAGTTTGTACATATATTATACACTAACGTATATAACTACTGTATATCAGGTCACATGCTAAACCAAACAGTGAGGCTGGAGGAAAGCACATCTATTCAAAGCACAAAGTACATCCAAATATTCAAAAATAATAATTTTTAAAATAATATTTTTATTCCATGTATTCTATTATATTTTAAAATTCTGCTGAGTCATAATTTCTCTACCCAGTTGAATCAACCATTTTTCCTTAAATATCTCATAGCCCAGAATTCAAGATTTCAAGACCTGTATCTGGTATCTCAAAACATTTGAATTTAATATGTGGATAAGTATGTGGATCAAGAGTTCTGAAAAGGATCCAAACTCATAAACTTCATCAGTTCAGAAATCACTTGACTTCTAGAAGATTAGGAAGATAATTTTTTAATAGAACCAGATAAAGTATAACACAAGATTGACTCTGTTTAGTGTAGCACTATGAACAGAAATAGTTTCCAATATAGTACCAGCAGATAATTAACACAGTTTGTATGATATGGATGCTGATGAATTTGATGTTAGTTTTCTTAAGCAGAGAAACTAAGTAGTTCAAAGTTGTCAAATAGATGAAGGAATTGTTTAACTTCAGGCATTCATTTCTGACATCAGTAATAGACGACCATACAGAAACACATTTCATGATTAAACATTCTTGTCTAAACATAGGAGCCAGGATAATTTTTCTGACTAACAGTACAGTGCCTTTTTGATGTAGTTCAATTACTTATGTCAGTCATCTGAGAACATGCTTTATTTCACACAGATTTATATCCCTTCACAGAAGACAGTCAAAATCTTAATGCTGTAATGATGGCAGACTCCTTTTTCTCAATCCTGTGGCACTTTACAACTCATTGTGGCCCAAGCAGGCTTGTCTGTCCCATGCCTTCTGGAAGACTGCTGGGATCTCCAGTGCTCCAGGAGCCATGCCTATGCATGAGGAGCAGACCAGAAGATCAGCACTTCACTGGGTTCTGTCACAGTTTGCTCTTGAGACTGTGGATCACTCCTGCTCCACTCTGATCCCAGGGCAGGCATCAAACAATGCACTCTGTGCTGCACCTAAGGCTCGGAGAGGTGGTAGGGAATCCGGAAACAGTCCCTGCTCAACACAGGGATGTGAGGATGTCATGCACATCTGTAATGCGACCCAGGGGCTGGCATCCTTTGTAATGACAGAGCAGCTGATGGAGGATGATAGCTGGAATCACCAACTCAGCAGTGTCTTGGCAAGTTGGACACCATGAAAATGCTAGTGAGGCACGGGGGACATGTAACATAGAACGGTGGAGCAGGTATTCCTGAAAAAATGCTCTCCCAGAAACCTTCACTGTAGGAGTGTAAGCATGGAATTAAAACCCCAGAAACCCCGTGAGAATTCGTGGTGGAAAAATCCTAGTTCCACCCCCAGGGTAAAGACGTCTGGGGTATAGTCTGAATGCTGACCACTCCTATGACTCCTCCTCGTTGCTTGTCACTGGTTTTCCCGTTCGTCTATCCAAGTTTGATCCTTTCCCTTCTTCCAGAGAGTTCTCAGTTCTGTACATTGTGATTTGTCTGTTGCCGGTTATCCCCCCCCCTGTTCCTTACCATTGGAAGTAAACCCCTGTCCCTTCCCCAACTCCACCCCTTCGGTCGTTCCCTATTGGCCCTCATGTTCCGTTATGTACCCTTGCATGAGCTAGCTCGAGGCTCTTCTGCCCCGGGATTGAGAGCAATAAAATACTCTGTTACCCAAGGCAAGAGTCCTCCCTGATTCTCCGCGGCACCCCAGAAAAATCCAAGGATCCTCCGACGCTCCCTCTCTCCTAGGAGACGGCTAGTCTCCCACGTCTGTCCAGCGAAAGCTTAGGACATTTGTGGTCCGCTGGGAGGGGACGGGGCAACCACCGGCAGGAGGCTCCCGGGACGGGGATCCGCAGAAAAACCCCTCAGCGGCTTTTCTGCGGCAGTTTGGCGCCCAACGTTCTGGTGTCTCCGAACCAGTCAGGACTGCTCGTCTACCACCGACGACGACGCGCGTTGAGAGCCAACCCCTGCATTTCTCCTCTGTTTTAGAGGGGGGATTTGCAGGGAGAACAGTGATCTCCCAGCAGTTCAGTGGGAGAGCTGTTCTCGGCGGAGACCTCACCTCCGGATTTCAGTTCGTTTTTGTGGATTTGAGGGGCTCGGTGGCCCGAAGTGAGAGGCTTGGAAGCCTGAGAAATCGCAGCTGCTTGGAAGGCGTCGGAGCGCCGGTGCGTGAAGAGAGCGGTAAGCTCGGTGTTTATTTCCTTTTATTTTACCGAGGTGAGCACAGAAATTTCTTGGCAGAAATGGGCAACCAACTGTCAAGAAAGAACCGGGAGATTTCTAGTTTATATTATACTGTTAAACTTAGACTACAAGATAGCGGGGAAATTTTTGATAAGATTCTGTTAAGAAAATTTGTAAAGTGGATCATTAAGTATGTGCCCTTTTCACAGCCTTCCGTTGTTCTAAGAGTTCAGTTTTGGGATGATGTGGGACAAAAGTTAACAGAGTTTTTCGAACGAGGAGATGATTCAGTTAGACAGTTTTTTCCTTTACAAGTTTTAATTTATCGTGTTTGGGCGAGTAATGGGGAGAGTTTGAGAGTTGCCGATGTTGAAACCCCTGCCCCATATGAACCCCTTATCTCCCTCGATCCTGACCCCGCTACCCCGAGTAGTCAACCCACGCAGGTACCCCCCGATTGCCGTGGGCGCGGGGGAGAAATCCGGGGTGCTAAAGACCCCGACCCGCGCGGGAAGACCACCGACCCCTTCTGTCCCGGGACGGGCCAACCCGAGACAGACCCTACCCTTACCCTCATTCCTAACCCCTCTCCCCCAGTCGAGCCTGTTGCGCCTAGTCCCCCCGGTTATCGTAGTTGCTTAGATTTTCTAACGGCGCCACATAAAGATGGCGACAAAGAAATACGAACTCCGCCACAGGATGGCGGGGTGACCGTTAGAGAAATGCCGCATTGCG
Source organism: Eopsaltria australis (assembly GCA_034509425.1). Classification (NCBI taxonomy): domain Eukaryota; kingdom Metazoa; phylum Chordata; class Aves; order Passeriformes; family Petroicidae; genus Eopsaltria; species Eopsaltria australis. The sequence continues at coordinate 64,853 of JAVTVJ010000614.1, forward strand.
GCACTTGCTGTTCGAAGTGCGCGTGCGCGGGAGATCGCGGCGAGGAACCCCTAACCCCCTCCCCTAGCCCTACCACCTTGGCGTCGATTGGTCACGCGTCGATCCCACCCTCTACGGCGGGAGATGTCAATCCGACGGGTCCCCTCCCTCCTTCCCTGCTCCACCCTCCAACACCCTCCACCCCTGCCGTCGCGCACCCCGCCCACCCTCCTATCTCCTCCCCTGGGAACCCCGCCCCCTTCCACTTTCCCACGCCCAGGCTTCCGGTTCCCACGGGTCTGAGCCGGAGGGGGGGACGACGGAGGCTTGCCAAGCCTTCACAGCTGCAGCCATTCCATTCGCTGCTCCAGTTACATACAACTGGCAAGGGTTAAACCCACGGTGGGAACCACTGTCACAGTGGATCATTAAAGATATTTGTAAGGCAGGAAAGGATTTTGGGCGAAATTCATCATATTTTAAAAGTCTAGTTAATGCAACCTTCGAGTCATCCACCTTGGTATCAAAAGACATTAAGAGTTTAATGACAAGTTTACTATTAGAACCCCAATCCTGGGTGTGGGAGAAGAAGTGGAGGAGAGAACTCCACAAGCTGCTTGAGATATACAAAAGAGACCCTAATAAAGCAGTACTTACTATGGATCACCTAGCGGGTGATGGGAACTTTTCTAAGCCCCAAGATCAAGCTGCGAACGTGCCAGAGGAGGTGTTGCATGAAATCCAGAATGTGGCAAAGAGGATTTTGTTAAGTATTCCCGTAGACCTGGCACCAATTAAAAGCTATGCTGACATCAAGCAGGGACCCAATGAAAGCTTTGTAATCTTTGTAGACCGCCTTCGCGAAGCGATGGCTCGGACAATTACAAATCCCGATCTGCTACTGGAAATGCTTCTAGAAATGGTAAGGCAGAACGCTAATGAGGACTTCCGCCGTATCATAGATACCCTACCCGCCGAACCACCCCCTTCCATTGACTTAATTACCGAGAGGTGCTCTGAGATCCGGGAAAAACCAGCCAAAGAAACCAGAGATTCCCATCCAAGGGTCAAACCCACCGTGTTTACCACTGAAACGGACACTCGTCCCAAACCAAAATGCTTTAATTGTGGGCTCCCTGGACACTTTGCCAAAAACTGTAAAAAGCCAAAACCATCAGCGCCGAAACCAATGTCTAACAACAATAATACTAATGTCACTGCACCCCCGAGCACAGTGTCGTTCCAGCAGCCACCGACATCTCAAAATGTCGTGATGCCGCCATGGATGATGTCCCTGCTGGCGTTTCCCTGGTGGACCCAAACGTCAACTGGTATGTTCCCCACTCCGGGAAACGGGGATGGGAGCGTGGAGCAGCGTCGCGCTCCCCAGCCAACAAATTAAAGGCTGCAACCGGCGGGAGCTCCGTGCCATCACCGTGGCGAACTCTAGAAACACCCGATCGAGCGCCGGAGCGAGAGGTATGTTACCAATATGACATCGTCACCGCTTTTACCTTGCATTTAGTATCGGGGGAATTCCAGCACGTTGCAGTGACTCTGAAACACCCACCCCCACACTCAATGACTGTATTATTAACCGGAGACTCTTCTCGGGGACCTCTGGGAATCTATGTTATTCCTGAAATTAAAGACTACCGCCCAGGTAAGAACCTGTCTTTAGCTATATGCCCAAATACAACTCCCTGGTTTCTTCCCAAAAATACATGGATCGGGCAAGCCATCGTTTTACCTGACTGCCTGCCAAGAGATCGACGTACCCCATTTATTTGGTGGACCGAGGTCGTCGGAAAAGACAAACCTATCATAGACTGTAAAATAGACAATGGGAGATCTTCCTTTCACAGTTATGGACTCTTAGACACAGGTGCTGACGTTACTATCATTTCGCAAGCTGAATGGCCCAGAGAGTGGGGAACCAAGGAAGCCTCCCAAGGCCTTTACGGCATAGGAGGCCCGGTTGCCCCAAAAAAGAGCACCTCCGACATCATAATCCAAAGCCCTGATGGACATACGGCCTCAGTTAAACCCTTTGTCCTTCCCCTAGGGTTCAATTTGATAGGCAGGGACGTAATGTCCCAATGGGGGGCGACCCTAGAAATTCCCCGAATACCACTGAAGGGGGATTTCTAGGGGGGGTCACTGCTGCACGCACCACCCCCGCCATTAAAGGGCTGACTGATCAACCAGTCAGGGTGGAGCAGTGGCCCCTAAGAGATGACAAACTGCGTGTTTTGGAACAACTAGTTGAAGAACAGCTAAAAAAAGGTCATCTAGCGCCCTCCTCTAGCCCCTGGAACACCCCGGTGTTTGTCATCAAAAAGTCGGGGAAGGACAAATGGCGACTCCTCCATGACCTCCGCGCTGTTAACAAGGTCATGGAGGAGATGGGCCCATTACAGCCTGGCCTCCCGTCACCGTCAATGTTACCAAAGGGATGGCCAGTCGCCATTATTGACATAAAGGACTGCTTTTTTAGCATTCCCTTGAATCCAGCTGACGCGCCCAGGTTCGCCTTCTCTGTTCCAACGAAAAACAGAGAAGCGCCGATGAAGAGATACCATTGGCTAGTATTGCCGCAGGGAATGAGAAATTCCCCGGTAATATGCCAATGGTACATCTCCGAGGTGCTTTCTCCCATTAGGAAGGCGTACCCCAAAGCACGGATAGTCCATTACATGGACGATGTTTTAGTGTGCGCGCCAGAAAAGAGTTTGCTGGACACGACCCTGACCGCTGTCGTCGAAGCCATCCAAGCTGCGGGAATGGAAATTCAGACAGAAAAAATCCAATACCAAGAACCCTGGAAGTATCTAGGTGTTAAAATTACGGAGAGAACAATCGTCCCGCAGCTTCTTTAAATAGAGCAGAACCCCAAGACACTTCGACAATTACACCAGCTTTGTGGATCTATCAATTGGATCAGACCCCTTCTAGGACTGCAGACGGCAGAACTTGCGCCGCTATTCCAGTTGCTTCGAGGTGGACACGCGTTGGACAGCCCCATTGAGATTACCCCTGAGGCGGCGCGGGTGATTGATAAGGTATTGTTTACCATCAAAACACGAAGGGCACATCGCACCAACCCTGACCTCCCATTTAGATACATTATCTTGGGAAAGACACCATCATATTATGGGTTGGTATTTCAGTGGGACGAGGGGGCTAAAGATCCACTCTTAATCATAGAGTGGGTGTTCTTGCCCCACTCTCCGTCCAAAACTATCTCGAGGCCACAAGATTTGGTGGCAGAGCTCATTACACGAGCTCGGCGGCGACTTCGCACCCTGGCGGGATGCGATTTTACATGCATAACAATCCCCTGGAAATTAGATCAATTTGAGAGTGTTTTGCAAGAAAGTGAAACCCTTCAACTAGCCTTGGACAGCTACATTGGCCAAATTGAAAGCAAAAAACTAAAACATGATCTGTTTAACACCTCGTTTCAATTGGCTCCCAAATTCCTACAAAGTAGAACTCCAATTCACGACGCTGTGACGGTTTTCACTGACGGCTCTGGGTCGTCTCACAAGTCCGTTTTGACTTGGAGAGATCCAGTTTCCCTCGAGTGGGACGAGGAAGTTCACGTTGTGGAGGGCTCTCCACAGATCGCTGAACTGGCCGCAGTCGTCAGAGTGTTCGAAAGGTTTCAGGAGCAACCTATCAATTTGGTAACTGATTCGGCTTATGTGGCCGGAGTAGTGTCCAGGGCAGAACATTCTTTACTGAAGGAGGTACCAAACCAGAAACTATTTGGCCTGCTTGCGAGACTGATTGAGCTCCTGTCCCACCGCAAGCACCAATATTATGTTATGCATGTGAGGTCGCATTCAGGCCTCCCTGGTCTTATCTCAGAGGGGAATGCGAGGGCCGACGCCCTGGCGATGCCTGTCATGCAGTGTAACATCCCAGACATCTTTGCACAGGCACGCCTGAGCCACCAATGTTACCATCAAAATGCGCCAGCCCTCCGGAGAATGTTTGGTCTTTCTCTGGAGCAGGCTCGTGCCATAGTGGCCACATGCCCGAGTTGTCAATCATTCCAGATACCATCATTTAACCAAGGAGTAAACCCAAGGGGGATCAATTCCAACGAGATCTGGCAGATGGACGTAACCCACTTCTCTCCCTTTGGCAGGCTCAAGTATGTTCATGTGTCAGTAGACACGTTTTCAGGAGCAGTATTTGCGTCTGCCCAAATGGGAGAGAAGGCACGAGATGTCAAAAGACACCTAACAATGGCATTCTCTGTGCTGGGAGTCCCGAAAGAAATCAAGACTGACAATGGCCCTGCATATACCTCCGCTACCATCAGAGGATTTATGCAGGGCTGGGGTGTCAAACATACTACCGGCATTCCTTACTCTCCTACTGGGCAAGCCCTAGTAGAGAGGAAACATCGAGATTTGAAAAGGCTCCTTGTACAACAGCGGGAAGAGGCAGAGGGAAAGTCGCCCATTGAGCGCCTCTGCAAGGCTCTAATAACTCTAAATTTCCTAAATTGCTCCGAAAGTGAGCCGACTCCCCCCGTATTTAGACATTTTACGAATTCGGCCCGAAGTAAATTGGCAGAACGTCCACCAGTGTTGTACAAGGATCCTGAAAGTCAGCAAATTATGGGGCCAGCGCCGCTAATCGTCTGGGGAAGGGGATACGGTTGTGTCTCCACCCCAGGCGGACCGCGCTGGCTCCCGGCAAAAAATATTAAGCCTTTCAGAAAGGAGTGCCATGACCCCTCCACGACACCCGGACAAGACGACTCGACGGCGTGGAAGCGTCGAAAGAAGAAAATACAACATCCACAACGAAAAGATCCAAAGATGATGGACCTAAACCAACCTGCTATTCTCGCACGAAGAAAGAGCATTTAAAAAGACTTTAATGCCCTT
>JAVTVJ010000616.1:0-20941 GCA_034509425.1 Eopsaltria australis
TGGTTCTTTTCTTTGTGTAGTGTGTAGTTTGTATGTGTGTGTATTGTTTATGTATTGTGTATCTGTTTAAAGTCAGTAATTGTTAGCGATCCCAGGACAACCTGGCGTGGTGGTGAGAAATTTGCTTTTGAAATCATTTCTCCAAGTTTTTCCTGTTGCCGATTTTCCAACCTGCCCCAGAGATCGGCTGGTGGGGAGGAGGCGGGTGTGTGATCTCGGCTGAGATTGTTCACTGGTAGAGAAAAACAAATCACAGTGCGAAAGTTTATTTCATGTTTAGCACATGCGAGTTTTGAATTGAAAGCTGGCCTGGAGACATCTGGGCATGGAGCGGCCGGGGGAGGCCTGGTCTGCTTCTTGGTAGGAGGTGGGGGATGGCCCCCGCTTCCACACCACAAGGTTTAATGAGCTGGCTGGGTGTCCAGCCTGCTCCTTAATTAGGAAGCTGGGGAGATTCCCACTTCCACTACAGGTTTGTGGAGCGGCTGGGTGCCCAGCCTGCTCCTTGGTGGGAAGGCGGTGAGAAATCCCGCAAAGCTTCCTACAGGTCGCTGGAGAGGCTGGGTGTCCAGCCTGCTCCTTAGTGGGAGGCGAGGGAGAGATCCTCGCTTCCAGCAAGTTTTGTGGAACGGCCGAGAAAGCTCGGTTCGCACCATTGTAAGGGAAGGGGGAGAAGCCCCCACTTTCTATATTCCATCTGTAAAAAGTTTTTCCAAGATTTTAAGGCAAGGGCGACTCCCGGACTTCCGGGACGGCTCCGCGAGCAGGGCGGTCACTCCCCCGTGACAGAAGCGGGGCACCAGCAGCTCTGAGAGGGGCGGAGGTGATTCCTGCCATTGCCCTGGTCACGGCCGGGGGATGCGCGGGGGAGCGGTCCCAGGAAGCGAACCGGGACCGGGGCTGCCGCTGCGCTGCTTCGGCCCTGCTCTGGCGGAGGCGGGGCCGCCGCTGCGCGGCCACGGCCCGACTCACTCGCTGCTCCTGGGCCCCGCCCGCACCGGCCCAGAGCGGGCCGGGAGTGGGAGATCTAAGAGCAGGAATGGCCCTATCGCACTTTCCACAGTAACGAGCTTGTTTTAAGGACACCCGAGAGCCGCTGTGAGCAGCAGCACGGGCCGAGCGCGGGCGAGCCGGGGGTGCCCCTGGGCGGGGGTGCCCGCATGCAGCGCCCGTCCCCGGCCGTGCGAGGGCAGCGAGCGCTCTTTGTCTGCTCTGGTAAGCACTCAAAGGGAAACACCGAGCCCAAAGAACAAGAAGCCGTTTTTAGGCTCCCTTAAACCATGCTATAAGTAAGCAGAGTCCTGTGTTAACAAATATCTTAGAATGGTTTACTGAGTTAAATTTGTAAAAGACCTTCTCCTGTATCCTTGTGAGTAAAAAAGACCAAGGACTCTTTACTAGTATGTAAAATAATCCTGAAACTGGAGAACTAGGGCAGTCAGCAACTGAAAATTGCTGCATCCAACCAGCAGCCAAGAATTGATACATCCAACAGTTGCATGCAACCCACTGTAAGTTTCTTCTGTGAACATAAGAAGACATGGACCTATGCCATGCTACTGAAACTGGATAATATTGTTATTCTAGAAAACACGTTTGCTTTTATCCAATCCTAGTATGTCTGTTCCCAGCATAACTTTGATAATGTATTTAAGTCGACTGTTTGCAGACCATGGAAGAAGCCTATTCCAGCAGAGCAGACCTGACAGATGTGCCAGCCTGGGAGCTGTATGCAGATGAGAGCAGCTTCATGCGAGATGGCAAACAAAAGACAGGTTATACAGTAACAACCACGAACCAGGTAACCATGAGAAAAGTGTTACCATCAAATGTACCATCACAAAAAGCTGAACTGATTATATCAATGAAAGATCTAGAACTGAGCAAAGTCATCTAGAAGGAAGGAAGACTAGCAACTATTCAAGCCTAAAGACTGAGTCTATGTTGAATGAAGGGACAGTAATCTTACGAGCTAAGTAAAAGAGTCATTCCAAGTCCTGACTACCCTCACCAAATCCAAAGCTGCTGGCAGAGAGCCTTGAATTCACTGCTCCAGAGTTAAGAAGACGTCTGCTCCATAGACAGCCAGAAAACAGAGACTGATACAAATTGAGATGATATGATTTAAACTGTTCTTTTGTACCTCTTAGCTGTACAGTTGGTAACCGTGATTCAAATTTGGTCCTAAAATTTGCATGTAACTCTAGTCCAAAATGTATCCAAAAGCTCTTCATAAGGACAACTTGTCAAAGTTGAGAATCTGGCCTGGTAAGTTTTGCCCCAAGATAAAGATTGGGCCTGTGCCATGGAGCTGTGATTCCAAATGTAATGTTTAATCATATTAAAGGCTGTTGACAAAACAAAATAGCTCTTAATTTCCTACTAGCCACAAAATCATTAACACTAGTTGTTGTTCTTATGCAAATCTGAATGAAAAATTTTTTTAGAAATTTGGTTGAAATTTGAAAGCAAACTCAAATTCTACACCAAGTAACTCTCAAAAGAGCTTACTGAACCTTGAATATCTTCAGTACACTCACTTCATGGTTACCAAACTGAACCTAGATAAAGAAATGTTCATAGTAACTGTAGTTATAATTAGCATCTGTGTAACAACTAGTGGGATAGCCAGTTGTATAAACCAGAGGTATGGTTGAATGCAGAGTAGAGACTAGACAAGACAGAGTCTTGTTAGTCTCTAAAAAAGGGGGGAATGATGCCGTTTGGTTTCTGCCTTTTTTCTTTTATATGTTCTCTGTACTCTCTGCCCATATTTTTGTGGCTCTGTAGCCTACTATATTAATAGCTAGTTTTTCCAGTACCTTTCCATAGCCTTTCCCTAAGCAGAAAGACAAAACAAATTCCAGAGCTCCAAGCCCCAGGGGGTTGCAAGGCCCTGTCCTATCTCAGTTCTTCCTGGGAACCAAGGCCGAGAACAACTCTGAGGTACATTTTCATAAGCAGAGTGCAGCCAGTGCTGAGAGGGGGGCTCCAGGGAAGGGGCTGGACCTGAGGGGGAATTGAATCGCCACTTGTTCTCCTTATTGGTGCTCTTAATCAATTATGCTAATTTCCTAAAAGCTATAAATATGTACTCACCCCTGGAGGGGCTGGGCTTTTATGGACACCTTTCCATAACTGCTCCTGAAGACCTTCAAAATAAAGATCCCCTTTTATATTACCTCCTTGCTAAAATGATCTCGAGTTTCTTTTCCAGGCTGGGGGAAAAAGGCAACACCGGACGCCACCTGAAATGCCGCATGGATCAAGATCCTTCCCAGACCCAAGCTGCCATCAGCTAGAACTCTGGCTGCAATTGTAGGGCTAAATGCCTCCTAAAAACTGGCATCATGCATCTGGGGGACTGAGTTTTCTTTCACATGGAAATGCGCCATTGTTTGCATCGAAGGCCACATATCTGGGAGTTGACAGCCGCATGCTGAAATTCCGCATGGATTAAGATTGCCTCGCAGACCCGGAAGCGCCACCAAAAGGACCGCTGCTGCCTGCGGGCCCAAAACCTCCTCCAAACTGCATAAAGGAAACTGGGGGCAGAGTTCTCTTTCTAGAGAAAAGGGACATTTTGTGTCGGCCCTAGACTGTGCCGCGGTGATGCCGTTTGTTTCTATCTGCGCTTTTTTCCTTTTATTGTTGTCCTGTATGCTCTGACATATTTTGTGCTTGTAGCCTATATATTAATGCTAGTTTTTCAGTACCCTTTCCATAGCTTTCCCTAAGCAAGAAAGACAAAACAGAGCTCCAAGCCCCAGGGGGTTGCAAGGCCCTGTCCTATCGCAGTTCTTCCTGGGAACCAAGGCCGAGAACAACTCTGAGGTACATTTTCATAAGGAGAGTGCAGCCAGTGCTGAGAGGGGGGCTCCAGGGAAGGGGCTGGACCTGAGGGGGAATTGAATCGCCAATTGTTCTCCTTATTGGTGCTCTTAATCAATTATGCTAATTTCCTAAAAGCTATAAATATGTACTCACCCCTGGAGGGGCTGGGCTTTTATGGACACCTTTCCATAACTGCTCCTGAAGACATTCAAAATAAAGATCCCCTTTTATATTACCTCCTTGCTAAAATGATCTCGAGTTTCTTTTCCAGGCTGGGGGAAAAGGCAACAGTTATTTGGCACACCCAGAAGGGACACGAGAACATGGTACCCTTCCTCTGGACCGAAAACATCCTGCAAGGAATTCCTTTCTGACAGCAATCTAAAGAATTCCCTGCCACGGGCCTGAGGTCGAGACACCATGGTTCCAAGATCCCACAGGAGGTAGTATAAAGGTGGTTTTTTTTTCGTTGTGTAGTGTGTAGTTTGTATGTGTGTGTATTGTTTATGTATTGTGTATCTGTTTAAAGTCAGTAATTGTTAGCGATCCCAGGACAACCTGGCGTGGTGGTGAGAAAATTTGCTTTTGAAATCATTTCTCCAAGTTTTTCCTGTTGCCGATTTTCCAACCTGCCCCAGAGATCGGCTGGTGGGGAGGAGGCGGGTGTGTGATCTCGGCTGAGATTGTTCACTGGTAGAGAAAAGCAAATCACAGTGCGAAAGTTTATTTCATGTTTTAGCACTGCGAGTTTTTGAATTGAAAGCTGGCCTGGAGACATCTGGGCATGGTTAGCGGCCGGGGAGGCCTGTTGCTTCTTGGGTAGGAGGTGGGGGATGGGCCGCTTTCTACGGGTTGTGGGCGGCTGGGTGTCCAGCCTGCTCCTTGGTGGGAGGCTGGGGAGAGTTCCACTTCCTACAGGGTTTGTGGAGCGGCTGGTGTCGCAGCTGCTCCTTGTGGGAGCTGGTGAGAGGATTCCCATTCTAACAGGTTTGTGGAGCGGCTGGGTGTCCAGCCTGCTCCTTGGGTGGAGGCTGGGGAGAGAGTCCCACTTCCTACAGGTTTGTGGAGCGGCTGGGTGTCCAGCCTGCTCCTTGGTGGGAGGCTGGGGAGAGATTCCCACTTCCTACAGGTTTGTGGAGCGGCTGGGTGCCCAGCCTGCTCCTTGGTGGGAGGCGAGTGAGAAATCCTCGCTTCCTACGGGTCTGTGGAGAGGCTGGGTGTCCAGCCTGCTCCTTAGTGGGAGGCGAGGGAGAGATCCTCGCTTCCAGCAAGTTTTGTGGAACGGCCGAGAAAGCTCGGTTCGCACCATTGTAAGGGAAGGGGGAGAAGCCCCCACTTTCTATGTTCCATCTGTAAAAAGTTTTTCCAAGATTTTAAGGCAAGGGCGACTCCCGGACTTCCGGGACGGCTCCGCGAGCAGGGCGGTCACTCCCCCGTGACAGAAGCGGGGCACCAGCCGCTCTGAGAGGGGCGGAGGTGATTCCTGCCATTGCCCTGGTCACGGCCGGGGGATGCGCGGGGGAGCGGTCCCAGGAAGCGAACCGGGACCGGGGCTGCCGCTGCGCTGCTTCGGCCCTGCTCTGGCGGAGGCGGGGCCGCCGCTGCGCGGCCACGGCCCGGCTCACTCGCTGCTCCTGGGCTCCGCCCGCCCCGGCCCAGAGCGGGCCGGGAGTGTGAGATCTAAGAGCAGGAACGGCCCTATCGCACTTTCCACAGTAACGAGCTTGTTTTAAGGACACCCGAGAGCCGCTGTGAGCAGCAGCACGGGCCGAGCGCGGGCGAGCCGGGGGTGCCCCTGGGCGGGGGTGCCCGCATGCCGCGCCCGTCCCCGGCCGTGCGAGGGCAGCGAGCGCTCTTTGTCTGCTCTGGTAAGCACTCAAAAGGGAAACACCGAGCCCAAAGAACAAGAAGCCGTTTTAGGCTCCCTTAAACCATGCTATAAGTAAGCAAAGTCCTGTGTTAACAAATATCTTAGAATGGTTTACTGAGTTAAATTTGTAAAAGACCTTCTCCTGTATCCTGGTGAGTAAAAAAGACCAAGGACTCTTTACTATTATGTAAAATAATCCTGAAACTGGAGAACTAGGGCAGTCAGCAACTGAAAATTGCTGCATCCAACCAGCAGCCAAGAATTGATACATCCAACAGTTGCATGCAACCCACTGTATGTTTGTTCTGTGAACATAGAAGACATGGACCCTATGCCATGCTACTGAAACTGGATAATGTTATTCTGAAAACGTTTGCTGTCAATCCTAGTATGTCTGTTCCCAGCACTAACTGATAATGTATTTAAGTCTGCTGTTTTTGCAGCCATGGAAGAAGCCTATTCCAGCAGAGCAGAACCCTGAAAAGAAATGGGTTTTTGGCGCCCCCCCCAGCCCCTGGGGGGAAAGCTTGATGTCAGATGGAGAAGAGCTTCATGCGTAGATGGCAAACAAAAAGACAGGTTATGCATACACCCACGAAACCAGGTAACATGAGAAAAGTGTTTCAATCAAATGTATACACACAAAAGCTGAACTGATTTATCAATGAAAGATCTAGAACGAGCAAAGTCATCTAGAAGGAAGGAGACTAGCAACTATCAAGCCTAGAGACTGAGTCTATGTTTGAATGAGGGACAGTAATCTACGAGCAAGTAAAAAAGAGTCATTCCAGTCTGACTACCCTCACCAAATCCAAAGCTGCTGGGAGAGAGCCTTGAATTCACTGCTCCAGAGTTAAGAAGACGTCTGCTCCATAGACAGCCAGAAAACAGAGACTGATAAAAATTGAGATGATATGATTTAAACTGTTCTTTTGTACCTCTTATCTGTACAGTTGGTAACCGTGATTCAAATTTGTTCCTCAAATTTGCATGTAACTCTAGTCCAAAATGTATCCAAAAGCTCTTCATAAGGACAACTTGTCAAAGTTGAGAATCTGGCCTGGTAAGTTTTGCCCCAAGATAAAGATTGGGCCTGTGCCCATGGAGCTGTGATTCAAAATGTAATGTTTAATAATATTAAAGGCTGTTGACAAAACAAAATAGCTCTTAATTTCCTACTAGCCACAAAATCATTAACACTAGTTGTTGTTCTTATGCAAATCTGAATGAAAAATTTTTTTAGAAATTTTGTTGAAATTTGAAAGCAAAATCAAATTCTACACCAAGTAACTCTCAAAAGAGCTTACTGAACCTTGAATATCTTCAGTACACTCACTTCATGGTTACCAAACTGAACCTAGATAGAAGAAATGTTCATAGTAACTGTAGTTATACTTAGCATCTGTGTAACAACTAGTGGGATAGCCAGTTGTATAAACCAGAGGTATGGTTGAATGCAGAGTAGAGACTAGACAAGACAGAGTCTTGTTAGTCTCTAAAAAAGGGGGGAATGATGCCGTTTGGTTTCTGCCTTTTTTCTTTTATATATTCTCTGTACTCTCTGCCCATATTTTTGTGGCTCTGTAGCCTACTATATTAATAGCTAGTTTTTCCAGTACCTTTCCATAGCCTTTCCCTAAGCAGAAAGACAAAACAAATTCCAGAGCTCCAAGCCCCAGGGGGTTGCAAGGCCCTGTCCTATTGCAGTTCTTCCTGGAACCAAGGCCGAGAACAACTCTGAGGTACATTTTCATAAGCAGATTGCAGCCAGTGCTGAGAGGGGGGCTCCAGGGAAGGGGCTGGACCTGAGGGGGAATTGAATCGCCACTTGTTCTCCTTATTGGTGCTCTTAATTATGCTATTTTCCTAAAAGCTATAAATATGTACTCACCCCTGGAGGGGCTGGGCTTTTATGGACACCTTTCCATAACTGCTCCTGAAGACCTTCAAAATAAAGATCCCCTTTTATATTACCTCCTTGCTAAAATGATCTCGAGTTTCTTTCCAGGCTGGGGGAAAGGCAACACGGACGCCACCTGAAATGCCACACGGATAAAGATCCTTCCCAGACCCAAGCTGGCATCAACTAGAACTCTGGCTGCAAATGTAGGGCTAAATGCCTCCTAAAAACTGGCATCATGCATCTGGGGGACTGAGTTTACTTTCACATGGAAAAGCGCCATTGTTTGTATCGAAGGCCACTTATCTCGGAGTTTACTGCCGCATGCGGAAATTCCGCATGATTTAAGATTCCGCGCAGACCCAAGCTGCCACCAACACGGACCCTGGCTGGCTGCCCTTGCAGGGCCAAAACCCTCCTCCAAACTGACATCAAGAAACTGGGGGGCAGAGTTCTCTTTCTCAGAGAAAAGGGACACTTTTGTGTCCTGGCCCTAAGGCACTGTGCTCCCTGCTGCCTCCTGAAATTCCGTATGGATCAAGATTCCTCGCAGACCCAAGCTGCCACCCAGGGGGACTCTGGCTGCCCTTGCAGGGCCAAAACCCTCCTCCAAACTGACATCAAGAAACTGGGGGGCAGAGTTCTCTCTCAGAGAAAAGGAACTTTTTGTGTCCTGGCCTAAGGCACTCTGCTCCCGGACACCACCTGAAATGCCGCATGGATCAAGATCCTTCCCAGACCCAAGCTGCCACCAAAAAGAACTCTGGCTGCAATGGTAGGGCTAAATGCCTCCTAAAAACTGGCATCATGCATCTGGGGGACTGAGTTTTCTTTCACATGGAAATGCGCCATTGTTTGCATCGAAGGCACATATCTGGGAGTTGACAGCCGCATGCTGAAATTCCGCATGGATTAAGATTCCTCGAAGAGCCAAGCTGCCACCAACAAGGACCCTGGCTGCCATTGCAGGCCAAAACCCTCTCGCAAACTGACATCAAGAACATGGGGGCAGAGTTCTCTTCTCAGAGAAAGGGACACTTTTTGGTGTGCGGCCCTAAGGCCACTGTGCCTCGGTGATGCCTTTTGGTTTCTGCCTTTTTTCTTTTATATGTTCTCTGTACTCTCTGCCCATATTTTTGTGGCTCTGTAGCCTACTATATTAATAGCTAGTTTTTCCAGTACCTTTCCATAGCCTTTCCCTAAGCAGAAAGACAAAACAAATTCCAGAGCTCCAAGCCGCAGGGGGTTGCAAGGCCCTGTCCTATCTCAGTTCTTCCTGGGAACCAAGGCCGAGAACAACTCTGAGGTACATTTTCATAAGCAGAGTGCGCAGTGCTGAGAGGGGGGCTCCAAGGGCAGGCTGGACCTGAGGGAATTGAATCGGCCAATTGTTTCCTTTGGTGCTCTTAATTATATGCAATTTCTAAAAGCTATAAATATGTACCCACCCCTGGAGGGGCTGGGCTTTTATGGACACCTTTCCATAACTGCTCCTGAAGACCTTCAAAATAAAGATCCCGTTTTATATTACCTCCTTGCTAAAATGATCTCGAGTTTCTTTTCCAGGCTGGGGGAAAAGGCAACAGTTATTTGGCACACACAGAAGGGACACGAGAACCTGGTACCCTTCCTCTGGACCGAAAACATCCTGCAAGGAATTCCTTTCTGACAGCAATCTAAAGAATTCCCTGCCACGGGCCTGAGGTCGAGACACCATGGTTCCAAGATCCCACAGGAGGTAGTAAAAAGGTGGGTCTTTTCGTTGTGTAGTGTGTAGTTTGTATGTGTGTGTATTGTTTATGTATTGTGTATCTGTTTAAAGTCAGTAATTGTTAGCGATCCCAGGACAACCTGGCGTGGTGGTGAGAAAATTTGCTTTTGAAATCATTTCTCCAAGTTTTTCCTGTTGCCGATTTTCCAACCTGCCCCAGCGATCGGCTGGTGGGGAGGAGGCGGGTGTGTGATCTCGGCTGAGATTGTTCACTGGTAGAGAAAAGCAAATCACAGTGCGAAAGTTTATTTCATGTTTAGCACATGCGAGTTTTGAATTGAAAGCAGGCCTGGAGACATCTGGGCATGGAGCGGCGGGGGAGGCCTGGTCTGCTTCTTGGTAGGAGGTGGGGGATGGGCCCCGCTTCCTACAGGTTTGTGGAGCGGCTGGGTGTCCAGCCTGCTCCTTGGTGGGAGGCTGGGGAGAGATTCCCACTTCCTACAGGTTTGTGGAGCGGCTGGGTGCCCAGCCTGCTCCTTGGTGGGAAGCTGGGGAGAGATTCCCACTTCCTACAGGTTTGTGGAGCGGCTGGGTGCCCAGCCTGCTCCTTGGTGGGAGGCGAGTGAGAATTCCTCGCTTCCTACAGGTCTGTGGAGAGGCTGGGGGTCCAGCCTGCTCCTTAGTGGGAGGCGAGGGAGAGTCTCGCTTCAGCAAGTTTTGTGGAACGGCCGAGAAAGCTCGGTTCGCACCATTGTAAGGGAAGGGGGAGAAGCCCCATTTCTATGTTCCATCTGTAAAAAGTTTTTCCAAGATTTTAAGGCAAGGGCGACTCCCGGACTTCCGGGACGGCTCCGCGAGCAGGGCGGTCACTCCCCCGTGACAGAAGCGGGGCACCAGCCGCTCTGAGAGGGGCGGAGGTGATTCCTGCCATTGCCCTGGTCACGGCCGGGGGATGCGCGGGGGAGCGGTCCCAGGAAGCGAACCGGGACCGGGGCTGCCGCTGCGCTGCTTCGGCCCTGCTCTGGCGGAGGCGGGGCCGCCGCTGCGCGGCCACGGCCCGACTCACTCGCTGCTCCTGGGCCCGCCCGCACCGGCCCAGAGCGGGCCGGGAGTGTGAGATCTAAGAGCAGGAACGGCCCTATCGCACTTTCCACAGTAACGAGCTTGTTTTAAGGACACCCGAGAGCCGCTGTGAGCAGCAGCACGGGCCGAGCGCGGGCGAGCCGGGGGTGGCCCTGGGCGGGGGTGCCCGCATGCCGCGCCCGTCCCCGGCCGTGCGAGGGCAGCGAGCGCTCTTTGTCTGCTCTGGTAAGCACTCAAAAGGGAAACACCGAGCCCAAAGAACAAGAAGCCGTTTTTAGGCTCCCTTAAACCATGCTATAAGTAAGCAGAGTCCTGTGTTAACAAATATCTTAGAATGGTTTACTGAGTTAAATTTGTAAAAGACCTTCTCCTGTATCCTTGTGAGTAAAAAAGACCAAGGACTCTTTACTATTATGTAAAATAATCCTGAAACTGGAGAACTAGGGCAGTCAGCAACTGAAAATTGCTGCATCCAACCAGCAGCCAAGAATTGATACATCCAACAGTTGCATGCAACCCACTGTAAGTTTGTTCTGTGAACATAGAAGACATGGACCCTATGCCATGCTACTGAAACTGGATAATGTTATTCTGAAAACGTTTGCTGTCAATCCTAGTATGTCTGTTCCCAGCACTAACTGATAATGTATTTAAGTCTGACTGTTTGCAGACCATGGAAGAAGCCTATTCCAGCAGAGCAGACCTGAAAGATGTGCCAGCCTGGGAGCTGTATGCAGATGAGAGCAGCTTCATGCGAGATGGCAAACAAAAGACAGGTTATGCAGTAACAACCACGAACCAGGTAACCATGAGAAAAGTGTTACCATCAAATGTACCATCACAAAAAGCTGAACTGATTATATCAATGAAAGATCTAGAACTGAGCAAAGTCATCTAGAAGGAAGGAAGACTAGCAACTATTCAAGCCTAGAGACTGAGTCTATGTTGAATGAAGGGACAGTAATCTTACGAGCTAAGTAAAAAGAGTCATTCCAAGTCCTGACTACCCTCACCAAATCCAAAGCTGCTGGCAGAGAGCCTTGAATTCACTGCTCCAGAGTTAAGAAGACGTCTGCTCCATAGACAGCCAGAAAACAGAGACTGATACAAATTGAGATGATATGATTTAAACTGTTCTTTTGTACCTCTTATCTGTACAGTTGGTAACCGTGATTCAAATTTGGTCCTAAAATTTGCATGTAACTCTAGTCCAAAATGTATCCAAAAGCTCTTCATAAGGACAACTTGTCAAAGTTGAGAATCTGGCCTGGTAAGTTTTGCCCCAAGATAAAGATTGGGCCTGTGCCCATGGAGCTGTGATTCCAAATGTCATGTTTAATCATATTAAAGGCTGTTGACAAAACAAAATAGCTCTTAATTTCCTACTAGCCACAAAATCATTAACACTAGTTGTTGTTCTTATGCAAATCTGAATGAAAAATTTTTTTAGAAATTTGGTTGAAATTTGAAAGCAAACTCAAATTCTACACCAAGTAACTCTCAAAAGAGCTTACTGAACCTTGAATATCTTAAGTACACTCACTTCATGGTTACCAAACTGAACCTAGATAAAAGAAATGTTCATAGTAACTGTAGTTATAATTAGCATCTGTGTAACAACTAGTGGGATAGCCAGTTGTATAAACCAGAGGTATGGTTGAATGCAGAGTAGAGACTAGACAAGACAGAGTCTTGTTAGTCTCTAAAAACGGGGGGAATGATGCCGTTTGGTTTCTGCCTTTTTTCTTTTATATGTTCTCTGTACTCTCTGCACATATTTTTGTGGCTCTGTAGCCTACTATATTAATAGCTAGTTTTTCCAGTACCTTTCCATAGCCTTTCCCTAAGCAGAAAGACAAAACAAATTCCAGAGCTCCAAGCCCCAGGGGGTTGCAAGGCCCTGTCCTATCTCAGTTCTTCCTGGAAACCAAGGCCGAGAACAACTCTGAGGTACATTTTCATAAGCAGAGTGCAGCCAGTGCTGAGAGGGGGGCTCAGGGAAGGGCTGGACTGGAGGGGGAATTGAATCGCACTTGTTTCTCGCCTTTTGGGTGCTCTTATGATGCTAATTTCCTAAAGCTATAAATATGTACTCACCCCTGGAGGGGCTGGGCTTTTATGGACACCTTTCCATAACTGCTCCTGAAGACCTTAAAAATAAAGATCCCCTTTTATATTACCTCCTTGCTAAAATGATCTCGAGTTTCTTTTCCAGGCTGGGGGAAAAGGCAACACCGGACGCCACCTGAAATGCGGCATGGATCAAGATCCTTCCCAGACCCAAGCTGCCATCAGCTAGAACTCTGGCTGCAATTGTAGGGCTAAATGCCTCCTAAAAACTGGCATCATGCATCTGGGGACTGAGTTTTCTTTCACATGGAAAAGCGCCATTGTTTGAATCGAAGGCCACATATCTGGGAGTTGACAGCCGCATGCTGAAATTCCGCATGGATTAAGATCCTCGCAGACCCAAGCTGCCACCAACAAGGACGCCTGTGCTTTGCAGGCCAACCCCTCCAAACTGACATCAAGAACTGGGGGCAAGAGTTCTTCTCAGAGAAAAGGGACACTTTTGTGTCCCGCTAAGGCACTGGCTCTGCTTCTCCTGTATTCGCATGGATTCAAGATTCTCGAGACCCAGCTGCCACACAGGGACCCTGGGCTGCCCTTGCAGGGCCAAAACCCTCCTCCAAACTGACATCAAGAAACTGGGGGGCAGAGTTCTCTTTCTCAGAGAAAAGGGACACTTTTTGTGTCCCGGCCCTAAGGCACTCTGCTCCCCGCTGCGTCTTCAAATTCCGTATGGATCAAGATTCCTCGCAGACCCAAGCTGCCACCGACAGGGACCCTGGCTGCCCTTGCAGGGCCAAAACCCTCCTCCAAACTGACATCACAAAACTGGGGGGCAGAGTTCTCTTTCTCAGAGAAAAGGGACACTTTTTGTGTCCCGGCCTAAGGCACTCTGCTCCCGGACGCCACCTGAAATTCCGTATGGATCAAGATTATTCGCTGACGCAAGATGCCATCAACCAGGACTCTGGTTGCATTTGTAGGGCCAAAACCTCCACCAAACCGACATCATGAATCTGGGGGCCTAAGTTTTCTTTACGTGGAAAGTGCCATCATTGTATCGAAGGCCCCATGTCTGGGAGTTGACAGCCGCCGCTCCAAATTCCGCATGGAGCAAGATTCCCCGCAGACCCAAGCTGCCACCGAGAAGGACGCTGGCTGCCATTGCAGGGCCAAAACCCTCCTCCAAACTGACATCAAGAAACTGGGGGGCAGAGTTCTCTTTCTCAGAGAAAAGGGACACTTTTTGTGTCCCGGCCCTAAGGCACTCTGCGCCTGGACGCCACCTGAAATGCCACATGGATCAAGATCCTTCCCAGACCCAAGCTCCATCAACTAGAACTCTGGCGGCGTAGGGCAAATGCTCCTAAAAGTTGAATTCTATGCTCGGGGGTCATGGAGATTTTTCTTCACATGGAAATTGCGCCATGTGCATCGCAGCACATATACTGGGGAGTTGAACAGCCGATAAAGCGTGTATGTCCAGAGGGAGAGCCCCTCGCAGACCCACGTGCCACCAACAGGACCGGCGCCCTTGCAGGGCCAAAACCCTCCTCACAAATGAATCAAGAAACGGGGGGCCAGAGTTCTCTTTCTAGAGAAAAGGGACACTTTGTGTCCCGGGCCCTAAAGGCATGGGACTCGCGTGATGCCGTTTGGTTTCTGCCTTTTTTCTTTAATATGTTCTCTGTACTCTCTGCACATATTTTTCTGGCTCTGTAGCCTACTATATTAATAGCTAGTTTTTCCAGTACCTTTCCATAGCCTTTCCCTAAGCAAAAAGACAAAACAAATTCCAGAGCTCCAAGCCCCAGGGGGTTGCAAGGCCCTGTCCTATCTCAGTTCTTCCTGGGAACCAAGGCCAAGAACAACTCTGAGGTACATTTTCATAAGCCGAGTGCAGCCAGTGCTGAGAGGGGGGCTCCAGGGAAGGGGCTGGACCTGAGGGGGAATTGAATCGCCACTTGTTCTCCTTATTGGTGCTCTTAATCAATTATGCTAATTTCCTAAAAGCTATAAATATGTACTCACCCCTGGAGGGGCTGGGCTTTTATGGACAACTTTCCATAACTGCTCCTGAAGACCTTCAAAATAAAGATCCCTTTTTATATTACCTCCTTGCTAAAATGATCTCGATTTTCTTTTCCAGGCTGGGGGAAAAGGCAACAGTTATTTGGCACACCCAGAAGGGACACGAGAACCTGGTACCCTTCCTCTGGACCGAAAACATCCTGCAAGGAATTCCTTTCTGACAGCAATCTAAAGAATTCCCTGCCACGGGCCTGAGGTCGAGACACCATGGTTCAAGATCCCACAGGAGGTAGTATAAAGGTGGTTCTTTTTGTTGTGTAGTGTGTAGTTTGTATGTGTGTGTATTGTTTATGTATTGTGTAACTGTTTAAAGTCAGTAATTGTTAGCGATCCCAGGACAACCTGGCGTGGTGGTGAGAAAATTTGCTTTTGAAATCATTTCTCCAAGTTTTTCCTGTTGCCGATTTTCCAACCTGCCCAGAGATCGGCTGGTGGGGAGGAGGCGGGTGTGTGATCTCGGCTGAGATTGTTCACTGGTAGAGAAAAGCAAATCACAGTGCGAAAGTTTATTTCATGTTTAGCACATGCGAGTTTTGAATTGACAGCTGGCCTGGAGACAGCTGGGCATGGAGCGGCCGGGGGAGGCCTGGTCTGCTTCTTGGTAGGAGGTGGGGGATGGGCCCCGCTTCCCACAGGTTTGTGGAGCGGCTGGGTGTCCAGCCTGCTCCTTGGTGGGAGGCTGGGGAGAGATTCCCACTTCCTACAGGTTTGTGGAGCAGCTGGGTGTCCAGCCTGCTCCTTGGTGGAGGCTGGGGAGAGATTCCCGCTTCCTACAGGTTTGTGGAGCGGCTGGGTGCCCAGCCTGCTCCTTGGTGGGAAGCTGGGGAGAGATTCCCACTTCCTACAGGTTTGTGGAGCGGCTGGGTGCCAGCCTGCTCCTTGGTGGGAGGCGAGTGAGAAATCCTCGCTTCCTACAGGTCTGTGGAGAGGCTGGGTGTCCAGCCTGCTCCTTAGTGGGAGGCGAGGGAGAGATCCTCGCTTCCAGCAAGTTTTGTGGACTGGCCGAGAAAGCTCGGTTCGCACCATTGTAAGGGAAGGGGGAGAAGCCCCCACTTTCTATGTTCCATCTGTAAAAAGTTTTTCCAAGATTTAAGGCAAGGGCGACTCCCGGACTTCCGGGACGGCTCCGCGAGCAGGGCGGTCACTCCCCCGTGACAGAAGCGGGGCACCAGCCGCTCTGAGAGGGGCGGAGGTGATTCCTGCCATTGCCCTGGTCACGGCCGGGGATGCGCGGGGGAGCGGTCCCAGGAAGCGAACCGGGACCGGGGCTGCCGCTGCGCTGCTTCGGCCCTGCTCTGGCGGAGGCGGGGCTGCCGCTGCGCGGCCACGGCCCGGCTCACTCGCTGCTCCTGGGCCCCGCCCGCACCGGCCCAGAGCGGGCCGGGAGTGTGAGATCTTACAGAGCAGGAACGGCCCTATCGCACTCACAGTAACGAGCTTGTTTTAAGGACACCCGAGAGCCGCTGTGAGCAGCAGCACGGGCCGAGCGCGGGCGAGCCGGGGGGGCCCCTGGGCGGGGGTGCCCGCATGCCGCGCCCGTCCCCGGCCGTGCGAGGGCAGCGAGCGCTCTTTGTCTGCTCTGGTAAGCACTCAAAAGTGAAACACCGAGCCCAAAGAACAAGAATCCGTTTTTAGGCTCCCTTAAACCATGCTATAAGTAAGCAGAGTCCTGTGTTAACAAATATCTTAGAATGGTTTACTGAGTCAAATTTGTAAAAGACCTTCTCCTGTATCCTTGTGAGTAAAAAGACCAAGGACTCTTTACTATTATGTAAAATAATCCTGAAACTGGAGAACTAGGGCAGTCAGCAACTGAAAATTGCTGCATCCAACCAGCAGCCAAGAATTGATACATCCAACAGTGCATGCAACCCACTGTAAGTTTGTTCTGTGAACATAGAAGACATGGACCCTATGCCATGCTACTGAAACTGGCTAATGTTATTCTGAAAACGTTTGCTGTCAATCCTAGTATGTCTGTTCCCAGCACTAACTGATAATGTATTTAAGTCTGACTGTTTGCAGACCATGGAAGAAGCCTATTCCAGCAGAGCAGACCTGAAAGATGTGCCAGCCTGGAGCTGTATGCAGATGAGAGCAGCTTCATGCGAGATGGCAAACAAAAGACAGGTTATGCAGTAACAACCACGAACCAGGTAACCATGAGAAAAGTGTTACCATCAATTGTACCATCACAAAAAGCTGAACTGATTATATCAATGAAAGATCTAGAACTGAGCAAAGTCATCTAGAAGGAAGGAAGACTAGCAACTATTCAAGCCTAGAGACTGAGTCTATGTTGGATGAAGGGACAGTAATCTTACGAGCTAAGTAAAAAGAGTCATTCCAAGTCCTGACTACCCTCACCAAATGCAAAGCTGCTGGCAGAGAGCCTTGAATTCACTGCGCCAGAGTTAAGAAGACGTCTGCTCCATAGACAGCCAGAAAACAGAGACTGATACAAATTGAGAGATATGATTTAACTGTTCTTTGTACCTCTTATCTGTACAGTGGTACCGTGTTTAAATTATGGTCCTAAATTTGCATTGAACTCTAGTCCAAAATGTATCCAAAGCTTCTTCATTAGACAAACTTTGTCAAGTTGAGAATCCTGGCCTGGTAGTTTTAGGCCCCAGGATAAAGATTGGGCCTGTGCCCTGGAGCTGTGATTCCAAATGTAATGTTTAATCATATTAAAGGCTGTTGACAAAACAAAATAGCTCTTAATTTCCTACTAGCCACAAAATCATTAACACTAGTTGTTGTTCTTATGCAAATCTGAATGAAAAATTTTTTTAGAAATTTGGTTGAAATTTGAAAGCAAACTCAAATTCTACACCAAGTAACTCTCAAAAGAGCTTACTGAACCTTGAATATCTTCAGTACACTCACTTCATGGTTACCAAACTGAACCTAGATAAAAGAAATGTTCATAGTAACTGTAGTTATAATTAGCATCTGTGTAACAACTAGTGGGATAGCCAGTTGTATAAACCAGAGGTATGGTTGAATGCAGAGTAGAGACTAGACAAGACAGAGTCTTGTTAGTCTCTAAAAAAGGGGGGAATGATGCCGTTTGGTTTCTGCCTTTTTTATTTTATATTTTCTCTGTACTCTCTGCCCATATTTTTGTGGCTCTGTAGCCTACTATATTAATAGCTAGTTTTTCCAGTACCTTTCCATAGCCTTTCCCTAAGCAGAAAGACAAAACAAATTCCAGAGCTCCAAGCCCCAGGGGGTTGCAAGGCCCTGTCCTATCTCAGTTCTTCCTGGGAACCAAGGCCGAGAACAACTCTGAGGTACATTTTCATAAGCAGAGTGCAGCCAGTGCTGAGAGGGGGGCTCCAGGGAAGGGGCTGGACCTGAGGGGGAATTGAATCGCCACTTGTTCTCCTTATTGGTGCTCTTAATTATGCTAATTTCCTAAAAGCTATAAATATGTACTCACCCCTGGAGGGGCTGGGCTTTTATGGACACCTTTCCATAACTGCTCCTGAAGACCTTCAAAATAAAGATCCCCTTTTATATTACCTCCTTGCTAAAATGATCTCGAGTTTCTTTTCCAGGCTGGGGGAAAAGGCAACACCGACGCCGCCTGAAATGCCGCATGGATCAAGATCCTTCCCAGACCCAAGCTGCCATCAACTAGAACTCTGGCTGCAATTGTAGGTCTAAATGCCTCCTAAAAACTGGCATCATGGATCTCGGAGACTGAGTTTTCTTTCACATGGAAATGCGCAATTGTTTGTATCGAAGGCCACATATTGGGGACTTTACTGTCGCATGCTGAAACTCGGCATGGATTAAGATTCCTCGCAGAACCAAGTTGCCACCGACAAGGACCCTGGCTGCCCTTGCAGGGCCAAAACCCTCCTCCAAACTGACATCAAGAAACTGGGGAGAAGAGTTCTCTTTCTCAGAGAAAAGGGACACTTTTTGTGTCCCGGCCCTAAGGCACTGTGCTCCGACGTGATGCCCGTTTGGTTTCTGCCTTTTTTCTTTTAATATGTTCTCTGTACTCTCTGCAATATTTTTGGGCTCTGTAGCCTAACTATATTAATAAGCTAAGTTTTGTCAGTACCTTTCCATAGGCCTTTCCCTAAGCAGAAAGACACAACAAATTCCAGAGCTCCAAGCCCCAGGGGGTTGCAAGGCCCTGTCCTATCTCAGTTCTTCCTGGGAACCAAGGCTGAGAACAACTCTGAGGTACATTTTCATAAGCAGAGTGCAGCCAGTGCTGAGAGGGGGGCTCCATGGAAGGGGCTGGACCTGAGGGGGAATTGAATCGCCACTTGTTCTCCTTATTGGTGCTCTTAATTATGCTAATTTCCTAAAAGCTATAAATATGTACTCACCCCTGGAGGGGCTGGGCTTTTATGGACACCTTTCCATAACTGCTCCTGAAGACCTTCAAAATAAAAATCCCCTTTTATATTACCTCCTTGCTAAAATGATCTCGAGTTTCTTTTCCAGGCTGGGGGAAAAGGCAACAGTTATTTGGCACACCCAGAAGGGACACGAGAACCTGGTACCCTTCCTCTGGACCGAAAACATCCTGCAAGGAATTCCTTTCTGACAGCAATCTAAAGAATTCCCTGCCACGGGCCTGAGGTCGAGACACCATGGTTCCAAGATCCCACAGGAGGTAGTATAAAGGTGCTTCTTTTCATTGTGTAGTGTGTAGTTTGTATGTGTGTGTATTGTTTATGTATTGTGTATCTGTTTAAAGTCAGTAATTGATAGCGATCCCAGGACAACCTGGCGTGGTGGTGAGAAAATTTGCTTTTGAAATCATTTCTCCAAGTTTTTCCTGTTGCCGATTTTCCAACCTGCCCCAGAGATCGGCTGGTGGGGAGGAGGCAGGTGTGTGATCTCGGCTGAGATTGTTCACTTGTAGAGAAAAGCAAATCACAGTGCGAAAGTTTATTTCATGTTTAGCACATGCGAGTTTTGAATTGAAAGCTGGCCTGGAGACATCTGGGCATGGAGCGGCCGGGGGAAGCCTGGTCTGCTTCTTGGTTGGAGGTGGGGGATGGGCCCCCCTTCCTTACAGGTTTGTGGAGCGGCTGGGGTTGTCCAGCCTGCTCCTTGGTGGGAGGCTGGGAGAGAGATTCCCACTTCTACAGGTTGTGGGACGCTGGGTGTCCAGCCTGCTCCTTGGTGGCGAGGCTGGAGAATTCCCACTTCCTACAGGATTTGACATGGACGGCGGCGGGTTGCCCAGCCTGCTCCTTGGGGCGAGCTGGGGAGAGATTCCACTTCCTTACAGTGTTTGTGGAGCGCTGGGTGGCCAGCTGCTCCTTGGTGCGGAGGCGAGTGAGAAATCTCGCTTCCTACAGGTCTGTGGAGAGGGCTGGGTTGTCCAGCCTGCTCCTTAGTGGGAGGCGAGGGAGAGCTCCTCGCTGCCAGCAAGTTTTGTGGAACGGCCGAGAAAGCTCGGTTCGCACCATTGTAAGGGAAGGGGGAGAAGCCCCCACTTTCTATGTTCCATCTGTAAAAAGTTTTTCCAAGATTTTAAGGCAAGGGCGACTCCCGACTTCCGGGACGGCTCCGCGAGCAGGGCGGTCACTCCCCCGTGACAGAAGCGGGGCACCAGCCGCTCTGAGAGGGGCGGAGGTGATTCCTGCCACTGCCCTGGTCACGGCCGGGGGATGCGCGGGGGAGCGGTCCCAGGAAGCGAACCGGGACCGGGGCTGCCGCTGCGCTGCTTCGGCCCTGCTCTGGCGGAGGCGGGGCCGCCGCTGTGCGGCCACGGCCCGGCTCACTCGCTGCTCCTGGGCCCCGCCCGCACCGGCCCAGAGCGGGCCGGGGGTGTGAGATCTAAGAGCAGGAACGGCCCTATCGCCATTTCACAAGTAACCGAGCTTGTTTTAAGGACACCCGAGAGCCGCTGTGAGCAGCAGCACGGGCCGAGCGCGGGCGAGCCGGGGGTGCCCCTGGGCGGGGGTGCCCGCATGCCGCGCCCGTCCCCAGCCGTGCGAGGGCAGCGAGCGCTCTTTGTCTGCTCTGGTAAGCACTCAAAAGGGAAACACCGAGCCCAAAGAACAAGAAGCCGTTTTTAGGCTCCCTAAAACCATGCTATAAGTAAGCAGAGTCCTGTGTTAACAAATATCTTAGAATGGTTTACTGAGTTAAATTTGTAAAAGACCTTCTCCTGTATCCTTGTGAGTTAAAAAGACCAAGGACTCTTTACTATTATGTAAAATAATCCTGAAACTGGAGAACTAGGGCAGTCAGCAACTGAAAATTGCTGCATCAAACCAGCAGCCAAGAATTGATACATCCAACAGTTGCATGCAACCCACTGTAAGTTTGTTCTGTGAACATAGAAGACATGGACCCTATGCCATGCTACTGAAACTGGATAATGTTATTCTGAAAA
>JAVTVJ010000617.1:0-15164 GCA_034509425.1 Eopsaltria australis
TTAGCTTTGAAGGCAAAAGAAAGTTCAAATGTTTTCAAATGAGAAAGTGCTTTAGCTGGAAAGGCTAACTCAGCATCCTCTTACTTGTCATATTTTCATTCTCACAAGGCTTTTCCCAGGCTTTTCTTCCTCAGGAAAAAAGAATGGGGGAAATTTTCATTACTTTTTTCCTGTCACAAAGGACCTGCAAAGCTCTTCAGTGCAGGAAATTGGATCCTGGGAAAGGCTGGCATCTGGTGGGAAAGACCCAAGCATCCCACCAGCAGTGGATTTGTCTCCTCCAGTACTTATTTACTTCCTGCTGCAACCCTGAAGTTGTGAAGAATTTTAGACAGCAAACTAATCCTAAACTCAAAGAACACAAGAGAAATGCTGCTTGAACTTTTTATTAAAGTTAATTTTAAACTTTATTAAAGTTAACTCAACTGAGTTGAGTTGCTGGTGGTGCCTTGGGCTGATGTGGCTGTTCCTGCCTTGTTCCATTGCTCTGCCAAGTCTGCAAACATGGAGCATCTGTTTCTTTTTGTATTTTTTTTTTTATCTGGACCATTAATCTCTCTTTGATCGGGAACTTTTAAATCCCACTGCCAAATTATATAGCCATTAATTCAAAGCTATTTTTCTAGTTCACTGCTTTTCTTTCCCCCAGAAGGAAACACCTTTTATCCCAGCGAATGGAGTTGTGGATGGTGTGGGTGAGCTGCAGCCTCTGATCTTTTATTCTTTACAGTGTGAAGAGCCAAAGACTTCACAGGAGCACATCTCCTGAGCAGCACCTCTGCTTCCACAGTCCTGTGGTGGCTCAGAAACTTCACCCTTGAACCCAAGCGGGTGCAATTTGTTCTCAGCTCACGCTCACACACGGGATCTGGGGGTTTTATTTGGAGCTATTATTGCATCATGAGTCAGTTAAGAAGACATGAAGCAGGTTTCAGGGGAATAAGGCTTTTGGGCTGATTTTTTTTTGGCAGTAAAATTAATTTTGATAACCAGCAAGGGAAGAAGAGCTGTGAATGGGAATCTTTTGGCTTTGTGAGGGCACCGATTGTGAGGGTCCAAAGTGATGCAGAGTCTTCCGGAAGGTGCAAAGGAGAGCTGATTAATTGCAAAAACCAGGCCTTTTTAAACAGTTAGGCCTCTCTCAGTTAAACAGTTTTAAATCGTGACAAACATTGTCCAACCAACCACCACAATGTCAGCACACAATGCTTCTGTAACTTGTTTTTCTTCCCCTAATTCAGCTGAGTCACTTTCCCACAGTCCTTTTCTGCTTAGCCAAAGTTACAGGCCTGGGCTGTGATTTTACAAGGCCTTCCTTTTGTAAGGCTTTACTTATCCATAACATCAGACCTGTGAGGAGAAATGCTGAAACATCAGGGAGAGTCCCACATGCCTGGAATAAATCATCTCTGTCCTCTTGGCCCCGACACCTGAGTCCCGTGTGGGCAAATACATGTGGGATGTCCAGGGGCTCACAAACAGGCTCAGGCTGGCCCAGTGTGGGCAAGGGCAGTCTCCTGAGGAAGAACTATCAGTCTAAGAGGTAAAACACACATCTGAGAGCATTTACTGCCTCCTTCAGTGTTTGGCGGTTTCCTGAGTTCATGGTTTTTTCTTGCCCAGGTATTTCCCACTGTGTGTACCTGAACCTGCCCCCATTCCACAGAGCCCTACCCTGAAGAAACAGGCTCTTGCACAGATTTTGAAGGCTAGAGAAGAAAAATGATCAGTGTTGGGTTAAAGATGAAACAAAACTTGAAGATTTGATAGAGATTTTACCGTTTGAATTTTGAGCTGGTCCATCTCAAAAGCAAATTCAGTGCCTTTCTGGGGCTGCTGACATGACTGTTCTGAGGGTTCAAAATACAGCCTTTTTCAGAAAAGAAGGAATCCAGAAAACATGAAATTTGTCAAGTTGTGTTTTCAGAGTGAGAGGAGCCACTAGTGGAGGTAGAAGTGCCCTTGGGCTGGGAGCCCAGGCACTGTGGCTGCCTGTCCCCCACCCATACACACAACTTTCAGCACATTAGGTGAATTGTCAATAAAATAGAATAAAAACCACCTTTGGAAATAGAGTGAATCCCTTTAATGAATAAAAACCTTGTGCAGGAGAAAGTGAAATGTTGTTTAATGAGCCTGAGGCCCATTAAAGGAAGAAATCTGCTATTTACCTCTCTCTGTACTGTGAAATCTCTCTTAAACAAACACCTGCTATAGGCATAAAGCAGCTAAGTATTAAATTGGCTGCACATTATACCCAGACTATTATCGGTTATCTAAGGAAAACATTGCCTCCTTTTCAGAGCTTTTTGCTGGAGTCTGTGGTAGACAAGAACTTTATTGTTGGTTCTGTATCACCAGCTTTACCCTGAGGTGTAAATGTCCACCTTTCCTATCTGAAAAGCTGAGATTTCCACAAAATACCACAAGAAAAGGGCTCCTGCTGTGATTCCTCTGATAGCAAGACCACCCATCCCAGGGGGTGAAGTCTTCCTGGCAAACCTGTTCAGAGGTCAGAGCTGGGTGTGTTTTGGGGCCAGGTTTGCA
This sequence comes from Eopsaltria australis, assembly GCA_034509425.1. Classification (NCBI taxonomy): domain Eukaryota; kingdom Metazoa; phylum Chordata; class Aves; order Passeriformes; family Petroicidae; genus Eopsaltria; species Eopsaltria australis. The sequence continues at coordinate 2,548 of JAVTVJ010000617.1, forward strand.
GAGATTTTGTAGGTTGGGATGTGCTCTGGCCCAGGTCTGTGGACTCTCAGCAGCCTCCCCAGTTCAATGTAAAAAAATCAGTCATTGCTGTAAAAGGTGGAGGGATTTCCTCTTCCTGTGCAGAGGAAAACCAGAGTGGAGGGTGGATATGCAGAAAAAGATCAAATTTCTGCCCTTGTTGGGGCGTGTGCTGCCCAAGGGCAGTGGGTGGCTGGGTGCTGTGGAGCATCCCACCCTGATGGGCAGAGAGCCTGGGTGCTGCACAGCCCCGATGGTTATGAAATCAAAATTCACCTGGCTTGGTGGTGGATTTTCATATTACAGCCAGAAAGGGGCAAGTTCATTTCTACAGTGACATCAGTGTGTTTGAAAGGTTCAGAGAAAATCAGCAAACCCGTCTGGGACTGAGGAGAGAAGATGAAAAGCGTTAATATTTTTAGCACGGCAGTCTCTGCTTCAGCAGGGTCATGACACCAGCCCATTATCATTTGAAAAGTACACTCATGAAACGGGGAAGAAGAACTGGTTTGGAGCAGGGAGGTGCAGTGGGATGAAAGGCACAAAGCTGGATTTCAGGACGAGAGCAGCCACTTCCAGGCACTCGACTGAGAACTGCAACACTCAATTTCCTTCCCACTGCCTGGCTTCTTCATCTGCAATTTCTATTATTCAGAGGGGTGGAAATCACCACAATAAATATTGATGGGATGGTGTATGGGAATGGCTATGCTGAGTTTTGATGGGTCACTGGGCAGGCACAGGTGAACTGCTCAGGAAAAAGGGACTGGGAGCCCAATGTGCTCTGCTGACAGGGAGGGGGTTTGGGGGTTTCCAGTCCATGCTGGGAAGGTGAGATGATGAGAGAACTCCCTCTGGGCCTTCCCAGCTATGGCTGGTACAGCACGGATTGGAAATTATGCACAGCTTCTATTTTTTTCCTGGAGAAACCAGAAAATCTCAGAGGATCTTTACTGCACTGAAATGGGGTTGGCTCCTGCAGGACTCAGTCTTCCAGGTGCCACAACCCCCTGGCATGAGGGGCTCTGCTGGGGCATGGGTTTGGCACATCCAGAGTAGACAGGGACCAGGATTCCAGATCCAGTGACCTCGAGCTCCTCACCTGGATGCTGGGAAATGGGAGAGTTCCTGTCCATGACCCCAGAGAACATCACCAAAATGATATCTGCTAATTCTATCAGTTTCCAAAAACCCTTTCCAATGAAATGTCCAGAAATAAAGACACTAAAGCACTTAAAAGTGTTCAGCATGTTAATTAATTCTTGTGATTTGTATTTTTTTAATTATTCACTGACACTGTATTATTTTTTCAAGCAGAAAAGGAACTTTTCAAAGTGTCACTGCCTCTGCTACTTAAAGCAAAGAAATGGTGTTTAATTAAACTGAGACAAACAAAGCTCTATTGTGTGACACTTGCAAAGCAGCCTGTGAAATAGGAAATGTCAAAGATTAAACAAACCTCTTTTAGAGCCAGCTAAGGGGAGAGGTGCCACTGTTTATAAAATCAGAGCCAGGGAAAGTATAATAATTAGAAAAAACCAGGTCATATGGAAAAACAATATCCAACTTGACAATCTTTCATGCAGATATGATTTGAAGTTCATTACTCATTGTATTCCTGCACAGAAGGCTTTTTGTTATTCTTTGTGCTAAGTCATTTTTTAATTTAAATGGAGATGGAGATGTGTTCAAAGAAAATTTTTAAACAAATGAACCCAGATGCATTTCATGTCATTTTTGATATAAAGGTTGAATGAAGCTGCAGGGAAGAAAAATTGCATCTAATTAATTTATAATTTTTTTCATAAATAGATCTATTTCTGACCACTTTCCTTAGTATTCATGTGTGGTTGGTGAGCAGGGAGTACATGAGGTTATTTCCTCATTTTAAACCTGGTTTAATTACTTTTGAAAAAAATGTAACAGCTGAAATTAATCTCTAAAACATAAATATGTGTATTAATGTAGGAGATGATGGGAGATTTTTCACTGGCTGGATTTCCTCACATGGACCCCAGTGATATTGTACTCTGAGATTCTCATTCAGACATAAGACACATATCATTAAAATGCACTTGAATTCTCTTCTTTGCTGCTTAGAGCTATTTTCCACCCCAAAAGTTTGCAGTGTAAAATATACAAAGAGACAGTTCCCTCCTCCCTCCTGCTCCCCATGCAGTGGGATGAGGCAGAGCATCACTGCAGAGCCAGCCCTGCCAGGTCTGGGGGGTCCAGCCAGCCCTGCCAGGTGAGTGAGGTCCAGCCAGCCACCAGGGGACCTCTGCCACCGCCCTGCCACCCCCACTTGTCCCCAGCTCCTCCCCCAGCATGGGTAATGGAATCTGGGGTGAAAATTCAGCACAAGCCTTGTTCCAGCATCCTGGAGATAGAGGTTCACAGCCTTTCTTGCTCAGCACCCTCACCAAAAGCACAGCCCAGGGTGCAGGGCCATCCAGCCTGGGCAGGGATCACGGACTCTGCCCTTGCAGGGAGCAGCTGAAGGAGTTGCTCTGCTCATTTTTGTCCCACACCCCTTGTGTTCAGCACCCTTAGACAGCACCATCCTCTTCAGGCCACCAGGACGATCAGAGGGCTGCAGCACCACTGCTGGGTGGAAATGCTGAGCCCATTGTTCACCCTGGAGAGCAGAAGGCACCAGGGAGAGGTTTTTGTGGCCTTTCAGTGCCTGAAGGGGCTCTAAGAGAGCTGGAAAGGGCTTTGGACAAGGGTCTGGAGGGACAGGACACAGGGAATGGCTGCCCACTGCCAGAGGGCAGGGATGGATGGGATATTAGGAATAAATTGTTCCCTGTGAGGGTGGGGAGGCCCTGGCACAGGGTGGCCAGAGAAGCTGTGGCTGCCCCTGGATCCCTGGAAGTGTCCAAGGCCAGGCTGGACATCGGGGCTTGGAGCAGCCTGGGACGGTGGGAGGTGTCCCTGACCACGGCAGGGGGATTGCATCTACTTTATTTTTAAGGTCCCTTCCAAACCAAACCATTCTGTGACTGTCATGCTGATCGATTCTGGCTCTGGGGCAGATCAATGCTCAGTGGCCAAGCTTTGGGCAGACCATACTTGCCTTAACGTGTGTCATTGACAAGCCCCAGCAAGGAGATAAACATCTGCTCTGCTTTGATTAAAGAGTTCTTGGGCTGAATTAGCTCACTCCATACTCTCTAACACGCCATGGAGTTCAACTGTCCTGAAGCAAAATACAGGAAAATAATCCAGATGTTGGGGTTCCTGATTGCTGGAATTTGTCCTCCTTATCAGTGGGTGTGCTGGAGCCTTGAATGGACAAAGCAGGTGTCTCTTGCCATTTGGAAGGTGTGAGAATTGACAAGGGTTTAGTTAGAAGCCCAGACTTCTAATTAAATATCTAAATAAAATAAAATAAAATAAAATAACTAAATAAAAAAAGACTCCTGGGTGCTTGAACCCAGCCCTGCAATAGCACCATGTCCAGAAGTCCTTCCCTAGGCTGGCTTGAATAACTGGCTGGAGGTGGAGGGACTTCAACCAGTTGCTGATGCTCTTGAATGTGAGGCCAACAAATTGACAAATGTGGCATAAATGATCATGAAAATGGCAAACAAGGGCCCTGTGGCATGGCAGCAAATGTGAAATTGCTGCAACCGTGCGTGGCACTGATCTCCACTCAGCCTTGAGTGGTGATGATGGTCTCCTTGTATGTCTAAGCAATCACTTGATTGATTAATTGATTTGTCCACTCACTCCATGCAGAAAATATATTTTAGCCCACAGCTCTAATTTTAGCCCACAGTTCTCATTTTAAAATTACTCTTTCAGCATCTAAAGGCAGAAAATGGGTTGTTGCTTCCTCTGTGGGATGAACCAGGTGCCAACCCCCCAGCTGGAGCAGCAGACCATGGCACACACATGAAACAGAGGCAGGGTGAGACACCCACCTGTCTGAGTGTCACACAGGGCCCTGGGTTTGGGTTCAGACAGCTCACCCCAAATCCCTTCCTGGACACAGTAGCTGGAGCGTTCCTGGGACTGCTTTCATAGAATCATGGAATGCTTTGGGTTGAAAGGGACCCTAAAGTTAATCTAATTACAGCTGCTTTGGGTGGACCCATCCTGCTGCAGGGACCAGGGAGTTCCATGGGACAGCGTGGGCTGATCGCAGTGCTTGGTCCCATTGCCTGAACACGTTTCCAGAGCTATTTAACACACTGCTCAGAGGTAACACTGATATCTGAGATGTTCTGCCCATTGGCAGCTGTCACCTCAGGGCTCCAGTTGTTTCAGCCCAGTGTTTCCCACAAAACCACCTTGTTCTTGCTCCACTGCCCTTCCACCTTTGGTTCCTGCAGATGTGCTGCTCTGTATGATGCTCTCTCACTCCCAAATTCCCTCTGGATCCAAAGAGTGCAGAGTGGTGAGGCCTCCCTGGCACCTTCTGAGGTCCCTTCCCCCAGCACACACCTCACCTCTCCTGCAGAGCCACCCCACGTGATCCAGCATTCCCCCACACTCCCTGTCACTGCTGCAATTCCCTGGTGGCACCCATCTTTGGGGCTACTCCCAAAAATCCTCTTGGGACTGGACCATTGCAAAACTGTCACCCTAGATTTGGGTTAGGAGAATATAGAGCTGGTGGCGCTTCCTTCTCCTGGGCCAGGTCTTTGTCCAGGTGCTGACGCCTTAAGATTTCAGCTTTTACATTTTTCAGCTCCTGCACTGCATTAGTGCACAGCTCCAAACTCCAGATAAAGTGCAGCCACTGCCTGCACATCTCGGTCAGACAGAACAATCCCTCTGGGCCTGAGATCCAAGGACACCCCACAGCCTCAGGCCCCAAAAAGTACAAACAAAAGTGAATTTGGGGAGCAAACTGGGGGAATGTGACTTCATTACCTGCAGCTGGAATTGGAGAATTAACCCCTGATATGCCAATGGACCAAACTCATTTCTGTCTGAAAAACTCGTGCCCATTGTCCATGTTGGGTGCAGCCTCTGGGAGGCTCTGACTGCCCAAGGTGCATCTATTGAAGGCCTTTCATAAATACCCACTTTATTCTCTAACCCTGTCCAGCCTCTGCTCTGGGAGCCACTCCAGGGTATCAGTGCCGAACCTTTCAGTACCTGCATCTCATCAGGATCCTCCCCCTGCCCTGCATTTCTCTGGAAGGTGTGCTCAGAGCCACCCAGCTGGGTTAGCATGCAAAGAAAACAGCCAGGAAACAGCGTGTTCCTCACTGGGACAGCTGGTGCTTTGAAACACTTCAGTGGCTCTCCACATCTCCAAGGCTTCTCCAAGGATGCAGCTGGGATTGAAAGGGTTTGTCCCTCCTCGCCAGGGGCTGTTCTCTTGCTGCCTCTTAATGCAATGTCATTTGGTCATGGCAGCATGGCAGGGCTCCGTCAGGGCTTTATCCTGCTGCACAGACAGCTGAACATTTCCCATCAAAATTATTTTCAGCCAAATCTGATCTTCATCAACGCAGAAAACGGTGTGTATCTTGGGGGAGGGGCGAAATTTCAGAATCTCATTATGCAAATGATCACCAAAAAAAAAAAAAAAAAAGAAAAAAGAAAAAGAAAAAAGAAAAAAAAGAAAAAAGAAAAAAGAAATCTCACTTTTGGTTTTGATAAAAGCCCTGGCAGATCTTTCAGAAAATCATCAGCAAAAATATTTGCTGTGAGTCTGTATAAATTGCTGCTGTGAATGAACATTGCCCTGAATGCAGCCAGCTCCAGGGAAGGGGTGCCCAGCCCAGGTGCTGGCAAGCCCTAATAGACTTGTTTCCTTCATGTTCCCTTCGTTTGTTCGCTTGAGGCGCCCCGGGGCTGTCCTGGAGGCAGAGGATACATGCAGATAACACACAGATTCATTAGTGTCCCTGCTCATTAACTGAGACCTCTGTGGCACTGATGTGGCTGCTCCAATTTGTGTCAGGGGTGAGGAGCAGACCTGCTGCCCACCCAGTCAGTGACACAAAGCTGTCCCTGAGCCCTCCAGGGCAGCCCCTGCCACTGCTGCCCACCCTGCCAGCCCTTCCAGGGGCTCAGGGCTCCTCTCGGACCCTGCCATGACCTGTGCCAAGGCTGTGCTGGCCCACGGGGAGCTCCTGCTCCAGGTTGGATGTTGATGAAGGGGGTTTGGTGCTGGGATGAGGAGGAGGAGGGAGGAGGCTGAGCACTAAATTGGGGACAGGAGTCAGGGGCTGCCTGGGTTTAGCAAACACAGCACCAGATGTTATTTCGCTCTTGCCAGGCAAAGCCCTCAATCTCCTTCCCTCCAGAAGAAACCAATCCTCCTAATCAGAGGTGTCTGTTTGCAGGGATTAAGTGAAGATCAGGCCGTCTGAGGACCTCACTCCCTTTGCTGAGGAGGTGCTGGTTATTTAAAGAACTCTAATTTGCTGTCCTCATTACCAGGGGCTGTGCAGAGCCCGTGCTGTGCTGCTGGGGCTGCTCTGGGTGTCCTTTCCTTGCCCAGCCCAGGGCTGACCCCACTCTGGGCTCAACATTTTCTGTGCCTGTGGCTGTGACAGGGAAGGGGTTCCTTCCAAAACTTCAGGGAGACTGTTAGCCTGAGGCACTCAGTGCACAGCCCTGCTGGGGTGCAGGACAGGTGGCCCCAAACATCTTTTCCCATTCACCTCTTCTGTCACTGAGTGGTCACCCAAAGGACCAGGAAGGGCTGGCTCTGACTGTGCTGCAGAGAGACTTTGAATCACTCCAGCATGATTTCCCCACTGATTCCAAAACTCCCTGCTGGGTCTGAGTACCCATGGCTAAAACATGTTCCTGGAATGCTGCTGGGAAGCCAAGGCTTTCCTGGAGTGTTGGTGCTGCCTTTTCCCTGGTGCCTCTGGACCAGCTCCCATCAGCCTTGTGTCTCCTGAGGTTGTGACTTCCCAGGGCTAAACTCCCAGCTCCTGACAGTCTCCCCTCTCCAGGCACACTCTTGCAGCTGCAAAAGGAGATCACAGAGTATCCTGAGCTGGAAGGGTCGCTGAAGTCCAGCTCCTGCAAGGTGCAAGTGACTCCCTCATGCTGTGTCTGTCCTCAGCAGCAACCCCTCCTCACCTCTCTTCCTCATGGCACAGAGTTTGTAAAAATTGACTCAGTACTGACACCTTCTGCACTCGGCTGCAGGGACGGGTTCACTCTTCCCAGAGCTGAGAAATTCAGAGGCACTTCATGTTTATTGGGATGCTTTGGTCAGATTCTCTTCATCCACCAGTGCTGTCCAGGGCACAGAGCACAGAAGTTCATGGGGAAGAGGGGTCCTGCCTTTCCTGCTGATGGAACACTGGGGGTCCTGTGATGCTGTGCTGATGCTGGATGTGGTCCTTGGTGTGCCCTCAGGAGATGGAGGTGGGACCTGTGGGACTCTCCCTGTGGGACAGGGGTACCCACAGCCCATGACCTCGGCAGGGCAAGGGGGAAGGGCTTCAAACTGAAAGGGGGGAATTTCAGTGGCATTTACAGAAGGAATTGTTCCCTATGAGAGTGGTGAGGTCCTGGCACAGGGTGCCCAGAGAAGCTGTGGCTGCCCCATCCCTGGTGTTGCCTTTTCCCCCAGCCTGGAAAAGAAACTCGAGATCATTTTAGCAAGGAGGTAATATAAAAGGGGATCTTTATTTTGAAGGTCTTCAGGAGCAGTTATGGAAAGGTGTCCATAAAAGCCCAGCCCCTCCAGGGGTGAGTACATATTTATAGCTTTTAGGAAATTAGCATAATTAAGAGCACCAATAAGGAGAACAAGTGGCGATTCAATTCCCCCTCAGGTCCAGCCCCTTCCCTGGAGCCCCCCTCTCAGCACTGGCTGCACTCTGCTTATGAAAATGTACCTCAGAGTTGTTCTCGGCCTTGGTTCCCAGGAAGAACTGAGATAGGACAGGGCCTTGCAACCCCCTGGGGCTTGGAGCTCTGGAATTTGTTTTGTCTTTCTGCTTAGGGAAAGGCTATGGAAAGGTACTGGAAAAACTAGCTATTAATATAGTAGGCTACAGAGCCACAAAAATATGGGCAGAGAGTACAGAGAACATATAAAAGAAAAAAGGCAGAAACCAAACGGCATCATTCCCCCCTTTTTTAGAGACTAACAAGACTCTGTCTTGTCTAGTCTCTACTCTGCATTCAACCATACCTCTGGTTTATACAACTGGCTATCCCACTAGTTGTTACACAGATGCTAATTATAACTACAGTTACTATGAACATTTCTTTTATCTAGGTTCAGTTTGGTAACCATGAAGTGAGTGTACTGAAGATATTCAAGGTTCAGTAAGCTCTTTTGAGAGTTACTTGGTGTAGAATTTGAGTTTGCTTTCAAATTTCAACCAAATTTCTAAAAAAATTTTTCATTCAGATTTGCATAAGAACAACAACTAGTGTTAATGATTTTGTGGCTAGTAGGAAATTAAGAGCTATTTTGTTTTGTCAACAGCCTTTAATATGATTAAACATGACATTTGGAATCACAGCTCCATGGGCACAGGCCCAATCTTTATCTTGGGGCAAAACTTACCAGGCCAGATTCTCAACTTTGACAAGTTGTCCTTATGAAGAGCTTTTGGATACATTTTGGACTAGAGTTACATGCAAATTTTAGGACCAAATTTGAATCACGGTTACCAACTGTACAGATAAGAGGTACAAAAGAACAGTTTAAATCATATCATCTCAATTTGTATCAGTCTCTGTTTTCTGGCTGTCTATGGAGCAGACGTCTTCTTAACTCTGGAGCAGTGAATTCAAGGCTCTCTGCCAGCAGCTTTGGATTTGGTGAGGGTAGTCAGGACTTGGAATGACTCTTTTTACTTAGCTCGTAAGATTACTGTCCCTTCATTCAACATAGACTCAGTCTCTAGGCTTGAATAGTTGCTAGTCTTCCTTCCTTCTAGATGACTTTGCTCAGTTCTAGATCTTTCATTGATATAATCAGTTCAGCTTTTTGTGATGGTACATTTGATGGTAACACTTTTCTCATGGTTACCTGGTTCGTGGTTGTTACTGCATAACCTGTCTTTTGTTTGCCATCTCGCATGAAGCTGCTCTCATCTGCATACAGCTCCCAGGCTGGCACATCTTTCAGGTCTGCTCTGCTGGAATAGGCTTCTTCCATGGTCTGCAAACAGTCAGACTTAAATACATTATCAGTTAGTGCTGGGAACAGACATACTAGGATTGACAGCAAACGTTTTCAGAATAACATTATCCAGTTTCAGTAGCATGGCATAGGGTCCATGTCTTCTATGTTCACAGAACAAACTTACAGTGGGTTGCATGCAACTGTTGGATGTATCAATTCTTGGCTGCTGGTTGGATGCAGCAATTTTCAGTTGCTGACTGCCTTAGTTCTCCAGTTTCAGGATTTTTTACATAATAGTAAAGAGTCCTTGGTCTTTTTTACTCACAAGGATACAGGAGAAGGTCTTTTTCAAATTTAACTCAGTAAACCATCCTAAGATATTTGTTAACACAGGACTCTGCTTACTTATAGCATGGTTTAAGGAGCCTAAAAACGCTTCTTGTTCTTTGGGCTCGGTGTTTCCCTTTTGAGTGCTTACCAGAGCAGACAAAGAGCGCTCGCTGCCCTCGCACGGCCGGGGACGGGCGCGGCATGCGGGCACCCCCGCCCAGGGGCACCCCCGGCTCGCCCGCGCTCGGCCCGTGCTGCTGCTCACAGCGGCTCTCGGGTGTCCTTAAAACAAGCTCGTTACTGTGGAAGTGCGATAGGGCCGTTCCTGCTCTTAGATCTCACACTCCCGGCCCGCTCTGGCCGGTGCGGGGGGGCCCAGGAGCAGCGAGTGAGCCGGGCCGTGGCCGCGCAGCGGCGGCCCCGCCTCCGCCAGAGCAGGGCCGAAGCAGCGCAGCGGCAGCCCCGGTCCCGGTTCGCTTCCTGGGACCGCTCCCCGCGCATCCCCCGGCCGTGACCAGGGCAATGGCAGGAATCACCTCCGCCCCTCTCAGAGCGGCTGGTGCCCCGCTTCTGTCACGGGGGAGTGACCGCCCTGATCGCGGAGCCGTCCCGGAAGTCCGGGAGTCGCCCTTGCCTTAAAATCTTGGAAAAACTTTTTACAGATGGAACATAGAAAGTGGGGGCTTCTTCCCCTTCCCTTACAATGGTGCGAACCGAGCTTTCTCGGCCGTTCCACAAAACTTGCTGGAAGCGAGGATCTCTCCCTCGCCTCCCACTAAGGAGCAGGCTGGACCCCCAGCCTCTCCACAGACCTGTAGGAAGCGAGGATTTCTCACTCGCCTCCCACCAAGGAGCAGGCTGGGCACCCAGCCGCTCCACAAACCTGTAGGAAGTGGGAATCTCTCCCCAGCCTCCCACCAAGGAGCAGGCTGGACACCCAGCCGCTCCACAAACCTGTAGGAAGTGGGAATCTCTCCCAGCCTCCCACCAAGGAGCAGGCTGGACACCCAGCCGCTCCACAAACCTGTAGGAAGTGGGAATCTCTCCCCAGCCTCCCACAAAGGAGCAGGCTGGACACCCAGCCGCTCCACAAACCTGTAGGAAGCGGGGCCCATCCCCCACCTCCTACCAAGAAGCAGACCAGGCCTCCCCCGGCCGCTCCATGCCCAGATGTCTCCAGGCCAGCTTTCAATTCAAAACTCGCATGTGCTAAACATGAAATAAACTTTCGCACTGTGATTTGCTTTCTCTACCAGTGAACAATCTCAGCCGAGATCACACACCCGCCTCCTCCCCACCAGCCGATCTCTGGGGCAGGTTGGAAAATCGGCAACAGGAAAAACTTTGAGAAATGATTTCAAAAGCAAATTTTCTCACCACCACGCCAGGTTGTCCTGGGATCGCTAACAATTACTGACTTTAAACAGATACACAATACATAAACAATACACACACATACAACCTACACACTACGCAACGAAAAGAATCACCTTTATACTACCTCCTGTGGAATCTTGGAACCATGGTGTCTCAACCTCAGGCCCGTGGCAGGGAATTCTTTAGATTGCTGTCAGACAGGAATTCCTTGCAGGATGTTTTTGGTCCAGAGGAAGGGTACCAGGTTCTCGTGTCCCTTCTGGGTGTGCCAAATAACTGTTGCCTTTTCCCCCAGCCTGGAAAAGAAACTCGAGATCATTTTAGCAAGGAGGTAATATAAAAGAGGATCTTTATTTTGAAGGTCTTCAGGAGCAGTTATGGAAAGGTGTCCATAAAAGCCCAGCCCCTCCAGGGGTGAGTACATATTTATAGCTTTTAGGAAATTAGCATAATTGATTAAGAGCACCAATAAGGAGAACAAGTGGCGATTCAATTCCCCCTCAGGTCAGCCCCTTCCCTGGAGCCCCCCTCTCAGCACTGGCTGCACTCTGCTTATGAAAATGTACCTCAGAGTTGTTCTCGGCCTTGGTTCCCAGGAAGAACTGAGATAGGACAGGGCCTTGCAACCCCCTGCGGCTTGGAGCTCTGGAATTTGTTTTGTCTTTCTGCTTAGGGAAAGGCTATGGAAAGGTACTGGAAAAACTAGCTATTAATATAGTAGGCTACAGAGCCACAAAAAATATGTGCAGAGAGTACAGAGAACATATAAAAGAAAAAAGGCAGAAACCAAACGGCATCACGGAGCACAGTGCCTTAGGGCCGGGACACAAAAAGTGTCCCTTTTCTCTGAGAAAGAGAACTCTGCCCCCCAGTTTCTTGATGTCAGTTTGGAGGAGGGTTTTGGCCCTGCAAGGGCAGCCAGGGTCCTTGTCGGTGGCTGCTTGGGTCTGCGAGGAATCTTAATCCATGCAGAATTTCAGCATGCGGCTGTCAACTCCCAGATATGTGGCCTTCGATGCAAGCAATGGCGCTTTTCCATGTGAAAGAAAACTCAGTCCCCCAGATGCATGATGCCAGTTTTTAGGAGGCATTTAGCCCTACAATTGCAGCCAGAGTTCTAGTTGATGGCAGCTTGGGTCTGGGAAGGATCTTGATCATGCGGCATTTCAGGTGGTGTCCGGGAGCAGAGTGCCTTAGGGCCGGGACACAAAAAGTGTCCCTTTACTCTGAGAAAGAGAACTCTGCCCCCCAGTTTCTTGATGTCAGTTTGGAGGAGGGTTTTGGCCCTGCAAGGGCAGCCAGGCTCCTAGTCGGTGGCAGCTTGGGTCTGCGAGGCATCTTGCTCCATGCGGAATTTGAAGCGGCGGCAGTCGACTCCCAGACATGGGGCCTACGATACAAACGACGGCACTCTTCCACGTGAAAGATAAATTAGGCCCCCAGATTCATGATGTCGGTTTGGTGGAGGGTTTTAGCCCTACAAATGTAACCCCAGTCCTGGTTGATGGCAGCTTGCGTCAGCGAATAATCTTGATCCATACGGAATTTCAGGTGGCGTCTGGGAGCACAGTGCCTTAGGGGCGGGACACAAAAAGTGTCCCTTTTCTCTGAGAAAGAGAACTCTGCCCCCAGTTTTTCGTGATGTCAGTTTGGAGGAGGGTTTTGGCCCTGCTAGGGCAGCCAGGGTGCCCTGTCGGTGGGCAGCTTGGGTCTGCGAGGAATCTTGATCATACGGAATTTGAAGAACGCAGCAGGGAGCAGAGTGCCTTAGGGCCGGGACACAAAAAGTGTCCCTTTTCTCTGAGAAAGAGAACTCTGC
>JAVTVJ010000618.1:0-26409 GCA_034509425.1 Eopsaltria australis
TGGTACCTGGATATGAAAGACGATTTATTCCCATAGGAAAGAAAAGCCCATGGTCCCAATGCTTCAAAGGCAGATGAGAGTGGGCCCTCAGGTGGCCAAGCCAGCCACATCTGTGTGTCCTGGCAGATTTCATCTGGGAAAAACCTTTGCATATAAGGAAATTTGGAGGAGGAATCCCAATTTTGGCCATGGGCCCCTGGAGGAGAAGGACAGTTCTTTCCCACAGGAAGGAAAGCAGAGAGACCCAGTGCTTCAGGGCCTGATGAACAGCTGCCCTTGACATGCCAAGGACAGCCAGACCTGTCAGGCAACACCCAGGAGACCGGGGCAGCCAGACCTGTCTCATGTTCCCTTGGATCCATGAGGCCCCACAGTGTCACAATGGCCCCTTGGTTCCCTGAGGGTCTGTACTGTCAACAACGGTCTCCACAGGTCCACAGTGTATCTCATCCATGCTGCAACCCTATCAGTTGGTAGCTGTATGTGTGTCTTTCTACAGATCTTCTGTCTTTCCATCTCTCTCTCTTTCTTCTCCTTCTAATCCTCTTTTCATGGAACATTTTTGGGGAATTGAACACCTTAAGGGTTAAAGGTTTTCAGGTTATATGGACTAAGTTAAACAGGTTACTGCTATGATAAGAGTTCTCCTTGAATTAGATGTTGTATTACACCCTTTGCCTAAGTTCCTTGGTTTTCTATATTTTGCCAGTAAAATTCTGTGTCCTTTTGACCTCTTGAGAATATCTGCTTGGTGTTTCTCCTGTGCACCAAACTCCAGTAAAGGAACCTTTGGTTCCCCCAGCATTGGAGTGTTCTGGGCTGTTGCAGCCCTGCAGGCTCACAATGGCCTCTTGTTTCCATGAGGCCCTGCTGTGTCCCACTGGCCCTTGGGTCCAGGAGGATCTGCAGTGTCACCCAGGTTGATGCCATTTGTCCTTGCTGCCCCTCCCATCCCCCTGCCCCACAAACAGCCCCGAGGCACCCGGCAGGGACAGGCCCTGCTGTGCCAGGCCTGGCCTCAGGCCTTGGCCTTTCTGCTTCCTCCAGCCAAGCCAGGCCTTTCTCAGCATTGCCCTTCCCTGCTCACAGCCTTTGGCTCCCTGCAATCCTGGCCTCAAGGATCTGCTCTCACCACTCCCTGCGCAGCCTTTGCCACTCCCTGCCCTCACTGGGGCCTGTTGATGCTGCAAGGCACTTGGAGTTTTGCTTCTGACTCCTTGAGCAGCTTCTTCATCCTTCTCTCAGTGCCTGAGGCTCCTGCACTCAGCCCCAAATCCACTGTGGGGCTGATTAAAAACCAGAAATCCCTCAGAAGCTCCTCAGCCCCAACCTCACCATGTCTGACATCGCCCACCTGGCACTGACATCCCTGTCCCCTGCATCACAACCTTGTCCCCTGAGCTCTGCAGCTGCCTGTCCCAGCCCATTGCACCATGTCCCACCTGCTCTCCTCAGGGCTCTGCCTGCACACAGGCCCAGGAGAAGTTTTCCTGTTGGTGAGGAAAGAATGGAAAAGCCTGAGCAGGTTTCTTGAACAACAAACCCCACTCAGGAAGCACATGCTCAGTCCAGGCTGCCTGGAATGATGTCACCTTTCTCCAAGGGACAGTGTCAGCAGAAATGATCTCTGTCAGCAGAATTCTCTGAGTCTCCCACCTGAATTCTCTGTCCCTGTCCTTTGCCTGGGTCTGTGTTGCAGATGAGAGCTGCTGGTGCCATTCTCAGCTTTAAGCCCTCTTTTGATGCAGACAGATGTTCCCAGGTGTGTTAAACAGGTGTTGCTCAATGTTTATGCAGAGCTTTTGTATCCTGATGGAACCAAAAAGCCCCTGTGACATATTGGGGCTGGATGGTACCAAGGAGACCATTGTGACACTGGGGACCCAAGGAGACCCTGGTGACACCATGGAAACTCATGGAACCACGGGCACTGTGACACAGCAGGGCCTCATGGAACCAAGGAGTGAATTGTGATTCTGCCAAACCTCATGGAACCAAGGGGCCCTTGTGACACTGAAGAACTTGACAGAACCAAGAGACTGTTGTGACACAGGGGGCACTCATGAAACCATGGAGAGCATTTTGTCACTTTGAGGCCTGATGGCACCAAAGGGCCATGGTGGCACTATAGGGCCTTGTGGAACCAAGGTAACCATAGTGGGGCTCCATGGAACCACCTGCATGGGGCCATGGTGACACTGTGGAGCCTCATTCAACCAATCAACCCCAATGTGACACTGCAGGGCCTTGTGGAATCATGGAGACCATGGTGACACTGCAAGGCCTCATGGAACCAATGGGACCCCATAGAACCAAGGGTCCATTGTGACCCTGTGGTACCAAGGTGTCGGGGGCTGGCCCAGGCCAGATGCCAGGCACCCACAAGAGCCACTCACCCACTCCCCTCTGCAGCTGGACAGAGGAGAGAAAAATTTAATGGAGGGTTCCTGGGTTTAGATAAGGACTGGGAGAGATGACTCAGCAAATCCTGTCATGGGCAAAACAGGCTCAGCTTAGAGCTAGGAAACGAATTTATTGCTAACAAACTCAGAGCAGGATAAGAAGCCCTTAAAAATGCCTTTCCCCCCCACCTGTCCCTCCTTGCAGCTCTACCTCCCACCCTGGCAGTGCAGGGAGACAGGGAATGGGGGTTATGGTCAGTTCATCACCTGTGGCTTCTGCCCCTGCTCCAGCCTGTGCAGATCCCTCTGCAGAGCTTCCTGCCCTCCAGCACAGCCACACTCCCACCCAGCTTGGGCTCACCTGGCAACTGACTGAGGGTGCCCTCCATGCCCTCCTCCAGATCAGCAATAAAGAGATTGAACTGAGCTGGCCCCAATCCTGAGCCCTGGGGACAGCCCTGGATGTGACTCCATTCCCCAGCACTCCCTGGGCTGGACTTCTGCTTTTTATGGAGCTGTGCCTTGCCTTGGTTTTGTTTGCTGACAAGAAATGAACATCCCTGTGTGTCTCGGGCAGCTCCTTCTGCAAGGAAAGCAGGTGGGAGTTGGTGCCAAGGAGCTGAAAGCTGCAGGCACAGCCTGGAGTGGAGGAAGCTCAGATTTGCACAAGGCTGCTCTGAGTGCCAGGGGTTGCATGAGGGAAATGGTGGGGAGGGGGTAGGGACAAAATCTGATTGATTGTCAGCCATGAAGGGTCTTGATTGTCATATCTATTCAGACTGCATTAGGAGGGATTCAGGATCAATATCAAAAGGAGATTGTTGATATCAAGCTATAAACGGGAAAAGAAGAATCAGGGGAAAAAGATCTTCTCTCATTCTTTTTTCACTGTAATAGATTCACTTTGAACACACTTCTGGAATCTGTCTAATTAACCCCAAAAGAATTGAAGACCTCAATGATTCCCAGAGGCTTGGCTTGTTACGGTGTTGTGAAATGTTAATGACCCTTTGGCACTGAATTCCTGAACTGAAGAGCTGAAGGCTGAACAAGCCTCAGGAGAGGGAAAATTCAGCAGCAACCTCCAAGTGTCTGAGGATGTCAGCAGCCCCCACTGAGGCCATCCCTGCCCAGAGACCGTGGGGGCAATGAGCAGACAAGGAGAGCGTCCCTGGGGCTGGGCAAGCAGGAACTCAGAGGCAGCACGGGCTCCAGCTGGGAAATGGACTCTGGAATGGGGCTCTGAAAGCCCTGCCTGGGCTTGGCCAAGCAGCACAGCCAAGCCCTGAGCCCATCCCCTGGGAATGGGCATCGGGGGCCTCACAGGATGCTGGTGGCTGTCCCAGAGCAGGGGGATGTGGGCTGTGGCATGGTGAGGGCAGGAGAGCAGCAGGAGCCCTGCAAAGCTCTGGGGGCTGCGGGAGGAGGCCACAAGCCCTGGGGCTGCCAGGAACTGGTGTCTCCTCATGGGCCTCAGTGCCAGGGACAGCAGCAACAGCCAGGGGACACAAATCTCATTGCTGTTGGCAGGGGCTGCTCCCAGCCCCCCCAAGGCCTTTGCTCACCCCCACTGCAGCTCTCCTAGACTGGCCTGGGCCTGTGCTGCTTCCCTTGCAGACTTTGCCCAGTGCCCCATTTCCCCACCTCCCTCTGACCCTGGCAGCTCCCAAAGCTTTCCTGATGTCCCTCTGTCCTCCCTCACTGCTGCTTCAAACAAAAAGCTGTGTTTGGCTGAGGAATGGCCAATTCCTGTGGGATTCCCAACTCCTGCCTTCTTCCCACACCCTGCTCGAGCTCCTGTGGCCCCCAACCTGTCCCAGGCACAGCCTTGCTTGGATCTGCTCCTTCTGTGCCTCTCGCAGCACTGAAATCCATGTCCCATGTGCAGCCGCGCAGAGCAGCCCAGTGCTGTGTGGGCCTGCAGCAGGAACTGGAGGCACTGGAGCTCAGGGACAGCCACTGTGTGTCTGCAATGCTCAGGAGATGCTCAGCTCGGGCAGCTGGTGCAGCCCCAGGGCCAGCCCCGCTGCCCAGCACAGCAGCAGAGAGTTGGCCCCGCGGCTCCTCAGGCAGCTCCTGCTGGCCCAGGGCCAGGGCAGCCTCTTGCCAGGGCTCCTGTGCACAGCCACGGGCTCCTGCTCTGCTCCTGCCACATGCCAGCTGCCCACAGAGCCTTGGCCAGGGGAACACGTCTGTGCTGGCCTGAGCAGCCATTGCTGCAGCCTCTGGGCTGCTCCCCACAGCCCCCGAGCTGGGGGTGCTGCTCTGCAGAGCACGGGGGCTCTGCTGCCCGCGGCCCTGGGCTGCCTCTGCTGGGCTCTGCTGCTGCAGCTGGGACACAGAGGCAGCTGCTGCTGCTGCCTGCACTCAGCCCCTGCCACACAGCCTCTGCTGTGCCCATGGAGGCTGCTCACAGGTGCCTGCCTTCTTCCAGGGCTGCCACATGTCCTTGGGGCTGCCCTGCATCCTCCTGGGCAACTTCCCTGAGCCTCCCACCACTCACTGCCCACGCTCCTGTCCCTGTCCCTGCTGTGTCCCCTGGGGCTGCAGAGCTCTCCTTTGCCAGTTTGTTGCCAGATGAGGAACTGTTGGCACCTGCTGGGTTAATGCAATGCTCACTCTTCAAACACCCTAGGGCCTATGAAACCACTCAGTGCTTGTTGTGTAGGATCATGTTAAACATTGACCAAGAAGAAAAATGGGACAGTAACCAGCCCTGTTATGCCCAATTCTCCCCTAATTTGAAAGCAGTACAAGTTCATTGGGCAGTCAGGTCTGACTTTGGAGTCACCAACCACCAGGGACCACCAAAGAGACCTCTGGGACAGATGAATACATGCACAAAGGAGAGGGAACATATGTTAATGATTACAAGGAAATTATTATCATATAGATGTTTATTCTGGAAAATCAGTGAGCATGTGTATAAAGTAGAGTTTATAAACAGGAGCTTTCCTGTACTCAGCATTCATGGCACTTCAGAGAAGATATACCCCCATGCATCTTGGCCAAATAAAGAATGCTGCTTCTTAATACTGCATTGGTGTTAAGGAGTTTTATTTTTCCAATGTTTGGTAACAAGTTCACAGAGAGATTCATCCTTTATCTCTGGGTGATTCTGCTCCAGGGCTCCATTCACTGCTGACTCGATGGGATGGGCTGTCCCTGCAGATCCTCTGTGCTCTCCTGGCAGGTTCTCATTGCCTAGAGAAAAACGCTCACCTGCCATCAGAGCCATCAGGAGCTGCAGAGCCCCAGGCAGGTGACCTGGAGATCATTTGTTATCTCCAAGGCCATGGGCCACCAACACACAACACCTGAGCCAGCCCTCAGTGCCTGAGGTACCACAGTGGGACCCTGATCCCACTGCACTGACTCCAGGGACAAAGGAGCACAGCAAGGAAAGTTTATTCCTTGGGCTTGTTCTTCAGACTAAGTTTGAAAGAAGACCTAAGCCATGGGCACTGCCCTGGGAGATCCCTCTGTCTGATGTGAACAAAGTAATGGAGCCCAGCTGTGTTCCAGCAGTGCCCATGGCCTGTCCCTG
The DNA here is from genome assembly GCA_034509425.1 of Eopsaltria australis. Classification (NCBI taxonomy): domain Eukaryota; kingdom Metazoa; phylum Chordata; class Aves; order Passeriformes; family Petroicidae; genus Eopsaltria; species Eopsaltria australis. The sequence continues at coordinate 5,950 of JAVTVJ010000618.1, forward strand.
CCTGTGGTAACTGCATGGACACTGCAGGACAGTAACTGAGCTGCCAGAGCGCTCAGGCTTTGGACAAGGACATAAAGGGGAGGGTGGATGTAGAAAAATTCAGCTCTCAAAAGACTCCCTGGCAGAGTTACTGGGCAGTGATTCTTTTTCTCTCTACTTCTGCTCACAAGCACTGCCCCTGCAGCTGAAGGAGAGGTAAAAGAGGGAGGATTGTTGAAAAACAAGTACCTGCAAGAATATTTCCTTTAGTTAAATACCCCTGGAGCATTATTCCTCATTTACACAGTCTGGGTCAAGTTAAAGAGGTAGGCAGTGAATTTTGTATGGATGATGACAAAAATTTCCGTATGAAAATTTTCAAAATGAAAAATCAGAAAGCCTGTCCTCCCACTCCCAGCACTATTAGGTGCCTTAGAAGGCAAGCTGGGCATTTGTTACACCATGAATGCTCTGCAGAAGAATATCAAAAGACTTTAACTTATGAAAAGCATCCAGTCATGGCTTTCTTCAGAACATCTTTGAGCTCCTGGTTCCTCAGGCTGTAAATGAGGGGGTTCAGGACTGGAGGCACCACAGAGTACAGAACTGACACCACGAGATCCAGGGATGGAGAGGAGATGGAGGGAGGCTTCAGGTAGGCAAATGATGAAGTGCTGAGAAACAGGGAGACCACGGCCAGGTGAGGGAGGCACGTGGAAAAGGCTTTGTGCCGTCCCTGCTCAGAGGGAATCCTCAGCACAGCCCTGAAGATCTGCACATAGGAGAAAACTATGAACACAAAACAACCAAATCCTAAAAAGGCACTAGCACAAATAAGCCCAAGTTCCCTGAGGTAGAATTTGGAGCAGGAGAGCTTGAGGATGTGTGGGATTTCACAGAAGAACTGGCCCAGGGCATTGCCCTGGCACAGGGGCAGGGAAAATGTATTGGCCGTGTGTACCAGTGAATAGAGAAAGGCACTGGCCCAGGCAGCTGCTGCCATGTGGGCACAAGCTCTGCTGCCCAGGAGGGTCCCGTAGTGCAGGGGTTTGCAGATGGACACATAGCGGTCATAGCACATCACAGTGAGGAGGAAATATTCTGCTCCAAAAAAGAAAAAAAACAGAAAAACTTGTGCAGCACATCCAGTGTAGGAGATGGTGCTGGTGTCCCAGAGGGAATTGTGCATGGCTTTGGGGACAGTGGTGCAGATGGAGCCCAGGTCACTGAGGGCCAGGTTGAGCAGGAAGAAGAACATGGGGGTGTGCAGGTGGTGGCCGCAGGCTACGGCGCTGATGATGAGGCCGTTGCCCAGGAGGGCAGCCAGGGAGATGGCCAGGAAGAGGCAGAAGTGCAGGAGCTGCAGCTGCCGCGTGTCTGCCAATGGCAGCAGGAGGAAGTGGCTGATGGAGCTGCTGTTGGACATTTCGTCACTCTGGGTGTTGGTTTCTGTCAAGGAGATAAAGACACTGAAGGGTTAGAGAAGACATCTTTAATGAAAATCAAAGCCATTTCCCATACACCCTCCCTTTTAACACACACAGACACTATTCTGTCTAAGAGTTCTAAAGTATTTTGCACTTTAGCCTCCTCCCATATCTCTCCTAGTAGTTTTAGATATCAGAAATCTCAACATTTCTGCTCCCCTCATGGAGAGCAGAGCGAGTTATGTGAGGCAAAGTGATGAGTGGAGTGTTAAAAAATGTTCTGTACTTCTGACCTGTTCACCATTTCTCTGAGCTTTAATCTTGCTGAGGTGGACTGTGATCAGCCTCCCATGTTTCCCTTAAAAACCACCAGGCCCTGCTGAGAGCAGATGGATCCACCACAGTCCAGCATCACATTTGTGGCCAAATACTCACATTGCTCATTTCACCACCCCAACAGCATTTTTACTGTCATAACCCCTCCGCCTTTCCTCGGGTTTTTTTCAGATAACACAAAGATGCTCTAGGACAGGTTTGCATCCTGGATTGGAGCTCCCAGCTTGGAAGGAAATCTCAGGGAGATTTCCAAGTGTCGCAATGATGGCACTGGATTGAGGGAGACCCAGCTCCTTCCCTGGCTCCACTGACAGCATTGCCCAGGGCAGGGCACTGGGGACAGCGTCACCCTGAGCCAGCTGTGCCCCCTCCCAGAGCCCCCCAGTGCCGGACAGCTGCTCCCAGCCCTGGGCTCTGCAGAGGGAACTGGGCCCAGGGCTGCAGAGCTGCCCCACAGCTCTGCTGCAGCTCTGCCTGCACAGGAGGGGCTTCACACCTTGGACCCCAGCCCTGAGGGCAGAGGCTTGGCTGGGGGAGAGGAGGGAGGGGGATTGTTCAGAGGGAGGGGCTGCACTGGAGGGGATCCTATGGAGATCTCTAAACTCTCCCTGCCACAGCATTTCTGGGTTTTGTTTTCTCTCATTGCCTGATTTTCTCTCTGCTTGCTGGAGATTTTCCTCCTGGAGGTGTTTCCCTGTGCCTGATCTCTGCCTGCCAGCACTCACAGACCCCAAATCTCTGTGCACTCTCCTTGGCCCTACAGAAACCTGCCTGTTTGTAGGGCACTGATTGGGGACAGGTTCTGTTTGCAGGTGGGAGAAAGGACAGGTCAGACTGAGGCTGGTGGGTCCAGCAATGGGGATGCTGGTGCTGTCCATGGGCAGAGCAGTGGCTGAAAGCACTTTAGGGATCTCCTGCAGAGCACTCAAATTGACAGTTCAGATGCCTTAGGTACCTTTAAAAATGGAAAAGTAGTGTATTATTTCCCTCCCCTACCCATACCCCAGGAACTAGGAAACTGAAAAAAAAAGACTCAGTAAATTTTATCTTTATAAAAATTACTGTCTTGGAAATATTTCTAGAGTGAGCAGAACCCCGGCGCTTGTCCTCATGCTTAGACCAGAGAGAATCAGAGAATGCACTTACAGGATCTGTAGACATTGGGATGTTCCAGCTTTAGGAGATCACTCCAGGAGCTGCAGCTGCCTTGTCCTCCAGCCAGAGGCTTCCTGTGTCAAGGGCTGGCAATGATTCTCCCCCGGTCACTTCTCAGCATCTTCCAGCCCTGACTGATTGAAGCTCTCTGTGCCTCTGTGCTGTGCCCGGGGTGGCTGCAGGCAGTGCCCCAGCCCTGCTGGGCTGTGCACAGGAGCTGCTCCTGGCCAGAGCTGTCTTTCTGCAGCCCTGCCCTTGCCAGGAGCTGCCTCTGTGCCAGGAGCCCGGCCCAGCTCAGCAGCACAGACACAGCACAAGGACTGGAATGACCCTCTGGGGCTTTGGTGCTGAGGCCCTGAACATCAGGCCCTGAGAGGGAACTGAAGAAACCTCTCAAGAACTCAAAGTCACAACCAAACTCCAAAGTTTCTTGAAGTTTAAATGGGTCCCTCTGAGGGACACGACTGAGAAAGTGTCCCCAGGTTCCAGTTAGAGCAGAACACTGGAGGCACTGATGACAGCTGGGGACAAACAAGGCAAAGGTGTCTGTGATGCTGAGCAAAGCTGGATGTGTTTCAGCAATGCAAAGGGCCAAGGCCTGAGCCCCAGCCCCTGGCAAGGCACATCCTGTCCCTCCCTCATTGCTCAGGCCTCTTCCCGGGCCACTGCCATGTGGCCATGTGCAATGGCAAGGGCAGCACCATGGGGCGGCCCCTGCCAGGCTGCTGAGCAGGGCCAAGGAGGCAATGAGGCCCCAGCACAGCAAGGCTCACTTGTCTCCTCCTCATTTGTCACGCCCAGGGCCAGCAGCCATGGCCAAAGTGCTGCAGGAGTTGCCTCTGGCAGGGCCTTGCAGCTGCTGCCCATGCCTGTGGCCTCTGCAGCCCAGGCTGTGCTACGGTGTCCCTGCCCTGCGCCTCTGTCCCTGCAGGTTGTCGTCATCCGCCACCTGCCCCATGTCTCTTTTCTCTTATTCTGACAATTGACAGGTGAGATTTAAATCACAGACACCAGCAGAAAAAATGGTCTTATTTTACTATGAATACAAAGGCAACACAAAAGTAAAATTATACATTCAATAAAATTGTGTGCTTGGCTTAACAGCCAGCAAAAATAAGCAAGGTAATGCACCTCATCATTACTATACACGAGAAAGGATAGTGATAGATACATCATTGATACATCAGTGATTGAGAAAGATACATCCCCAATTGCCCCAATACTTTACCATCATCCAGAGTCCACGGTGCCTGGGGAGCCCCATTTCACAGCGAGGTTTGAGAGAACTGTTCCTGGCAATTGGGAAAATCCTACGTGGTGCATCCACCTGTAGGTGAGGTCTCCAAATTCACCCCAAATGTAGGACCTGCTTTTATAGGCCCATATTGACGAGTCAAAATGACTTGATTATATTTTTAGCATAGAAACTCCTGCATCTGATGGCACATGTCCTGACCAGCCAGGGGCCAGGGATTGGCCAGGGCCCAGACCTCGGCTGGGAAGATTTCCCCTAAAATACCCTACAAACAAACCTCAATTCATGTCACTTGGGAAAGTTTCTTAAAATGGTACATTTTTTGCAGACAACTACACAAGGTTACACCGAGCTATCATAAGCATCTTTGTGATCTATTTTGAGCTAAATAACACAGATGGTGTTCACACAGTGCCCAGGATTCACCTTGTCAGTCATCTCTGGCTGAGGCTGCTGCTCAGGCCTCAGCACATCAATGGAACAAAGGGTCTGTTGTGATGCAGCAGAACCTCATGGAACCACGGACACCATGAGGACACTATGGAACCTTATGGAACCAAGGGGCCATTGTGACACTTTGTTGCCTCCTGGAACCACGAGTCATTGTTACACAATGGGGCCACATGGAGCCAAGGGGCCATTGTGGCACTGTGGAAACTCATGGAACAAAGGATCCATTGTTACACTGTGGGGCCCTGTGGAATCAAGGGGACCGTAGTCATACTGTGATGCTTCATGAAACAAAGGGGCCATTCTGATACTGCCAGGCCACATGGAACCAAGGGGCCAATTGTGACACAGCAGGGCCTCATGGAATCAAGGGGACCACAGTGACACTGTGGGACTCCATGGGATGAAGGGTCCATTCTGACACCATGGAACCAAGGAGACCATTGTTACACTACAGGACATCATGGAAGCATTGAGACCATTGTGACACTTCGGCACCTCAGGGAACCAAAGGACCATTGTGGCACTGCAGGGCCTCATGGAACCAAGGGCACAATAGTGACACTCTGGGGCTCCAAGGAACCAAGGGGGCATTCTCACACTGGAGAAACAAGGGTCCTGTGACACAGCAGGGCCTCATGAAACCATACAGGCCATTTGTACACTTCGAAACCTTGTGAAACCAAATGGCCATTGTGGTACTTCAGGGACATTGTGGCACTTCAGGGACATTGTGGAACCAAGGGGACCATAGTTATACTCTGTGGGGCTCAATGGAACCAAGGGGCCTTTGTGACACTGTGGGGTCTCATAGAACCAATGGTCTGTTGTGATACTGCAGGGCCTTATGGAATCATGGAGTCCATTGTGACACTACAGGCATCATTGAACCAAGGGGCCATTGTGACACTATGGGGTCTTATCAGGCCAAGGGGCAATTGTGGCACTGTGTGGCACCATTGATGCAAGGAGACCATAGTGACACTGCAGGGCCCCATGGATCTAAGGATTCCTGTAACAGTGCAGGACCCTATGGAACCAAAGGTCCATTGTGACATTGTGGAGCTTCATGGAATCCTGGAGACCATTATGACACTTTGAGGCCTCGTTGAATCAATGGGGTGTGCAGGACTTTGTGGAATGAAGGAGACCCTTCTGATACAGTGAATCCCTATGGAGTCAAGGGTCTATTGTGACGCTGCGGTTCCAATGTGACCCCTGTGACACTGCAAGGCCTTTTGGAAGCAAGGGGCTATTGTGACACTACGATACCCCATGGAAGCAAGGAGCCACTGTGACAGAGCTGGGCCTCGTGCAGCCCGGGGGCCATTGGGACCCTGGGGAGCCCAAAAGAACCAATGGGATGTTGTGACACTGCAGGACCTTATGAAATCATGGAGACCATTTTGACACTCTTCGGCCTCATGGAACCAAGGGACCATTGTGTCATTGTGCAGCTCCATGGAACCAGGGATCCCTTGTGAACAGAAGGGCCCCATGGATCCAAGGGAACAGGTAATAGGTCTGGTTGGCTTGGCCTGACTGGTCCAACTGACCTTGGCACGTTGATATTCTCTTCTAACATGCCCCATTAGCACTGGTGCTCCATGCTTTCCTTCAAATGAAAAAAGAACCGTCCTTCTCCTCCAAGCATTCATGGCCAAAATGGGATTCCACCTCCAAAATTCCCTACATTCAGAGATTGCACCTAGACAAAAGTTGCCTTTGCCAGCGAGTTTGGCTGCACTTGGCTTCCTGAAAGCCAGCTCTCACCTGCCTTCAAGCACTGGGGCTCTGTGCTTCCCTTCCTATGGGAAAGAGTTGGCCTTCTCATCCAGGTGCTCATGACTGAAATTGGGATACTGCCCCCAAAATTCTATATATCCAAGGGTTGCTCCCAGATGAAAGTTGCCTGGACAGATGGATTTGGCTGGCCTTGGCCTCCAGTGGCTACTGCTCATCTGCCCCTAAAGCACTGGGGCTCTATTCTTTCCTTCCAATGGAAAAGAGCCATCCTTTTTCTCCAGGCACAAATGGCAGAAGTTGGCATTCCACATTCAAAATTCCATACATCCAAGGATTTCTCCCAGACAAAGCTGCCAGGACAGACAAGTCTGGCTGGCTTTGGCCTCTGGTGACTGTAGTTCACCAGCCCCTGCAATACTGGGGCTCTTTCTCTTCCAGTGGACATTGTGACACTGTGGGGCCTTGTGAAATGAAGGGGATATTGTGACTTTGCGGGGTACCAAGGATACAAGGGACCCTTGTGACACTGTGGGGCCTCGTGGAACCAAGGGGATCATTGTGGCTCTGTGGGGCCACATGCTCCCAAGGGGCCAGTGTGAAGCAGCAGGGCTTTGTGGAACCAAGAGGCCATTGTTGCATTACAGGGCCTGGTGGAACGAAAGGGCCATTGTGATCCTGCAGGGCACCGTGGATCCATGGAGACCATTGTGACATTGCAAGGCCCCATGGAATCATGGAGACCATTGTGACACTGTGGGGCCTTATGCAACCAAGAGGCCATTGTGACACTGTGGGGCCCCAGGGAACCAACGGGCCATTGTGACCCTGCAGGGCCTCCTGGAAGCAAGAGGCCATTGTGACACTACAGAAGCAAGGTGATGCTGAGGCAACAAGATAACGCTTGAGACATGCAAAAAGCTGTAGCTATGCAGAAAGAAGTAATGACCTTGCAACAGGGTATGTGAATGAAGCACTTTTTAGAAATCAGCATATTTAGCAGAACAACCTAACTGCAGAAAGCTAAACACTGGCATTTGAGCAGACAATCTTATAGAGCATGTGCAGGAAACAGGGATGAAAAGTTCAAGCTTGAGGAAGACTTATGAGCCTTCATCCAAAACAACCACCAGGAGGCTGACAACCACCTAGTGCAGAAATCACACATGTGCTACAAGGGCTTACATAACCATGCAATTAGAAAATATGTTACAATATGAAGGTTAGGAAAGTATAATGTGCATATTAAGTAAAAGAACTATAAAAGCTTGTAGTGTGCAGAGAATGGACAGGTGGGTTTGATGGAGCTATCCCCTCATTCCCAGCATCAAATAAACAACTACCTGCTCTACAGGCCTTGTACTATGGAGTACTGTTTTCTTGCCTAGGTTTCGGGCATCACTGTCCTGGCAGCTTTCATCTGAGAGAAATCCTTGCATATAGGGAATTTTTTAAGAAAAGTACCAATTTTGGCCATGGATGCCTGGGCAGGAGGGATGGTTCTTTTCCATAGGAAGGAAAGCACACAGCCCCAGTGTTTGAAGGGAGGTGAGAGCCAGCTCTCAGGAAGCCAAGGCCACCCAGATTTTTTGCAATGGCAACTTTTGTCTAGGAGCAATCTCTGAATATAGGGAATTTTGGAGGCACAATCCCATTTGGGCTGTGGATGCCAGAAGGACAAAGAAATTCTTTTTCTTATGAAGGAAAGCATGAATCCCAGTGTTTGAGGGGCACATGAGAAGAGATCCTCTATGTGCCAAGATCAGCTGAGCCAGTCAGGCCAAGCCAACCTGATGTGTTACCTGTTCCCTTGGATTCACAGGACCCCGCAATGTCACAATGGTAGTGTCATATTGGATCCTTGGTTCCACACAGCCCTGCTGTGTCACACTGGCCCCTTGTTTTCATTGTGACCATAATGTCACAAGGGTTCCTTGCTTCCATGAGGCCTTGCAGCGTCAAAATGGTTTCTTTGGCTTCATGGGACTGCACAATGACACAATGGCCCCTTGTTTCCATGGGGCCCCGTAGTGTCGAAATGGTCCCCCCTTGTTTCCATGAGGCCTTGCAGTGTCACAGTGGTCTCCTTGATACCACAGCATTACAATGGACCCTTGGTTCCACAAGGCCCTGTAATATCACAATGGTCCTTTGGTTCCATGAGGCTTCAAAGTGTCCCAATGGTCTCCACAGTTCCATGAGGCCCCACTGGTTCGCAATGCTCTCCTTGCTTCCACAAGGTCCCCCCGAGTCCTTTGATTCAACGAGGCCTCAAAGTGTCATGATCATTTCCGGTATTCCATGAAGCTCCACAATATCACAATGGATGTTTGGTTTTATGGAGTTGCATGAATACTGTTCCATGAATTGTTAGTTCCATGGGGCCCTGTAGTGTCACAAAGGTTCCTTGTTTTTCATGAGGCCTTGTAGTGTCACAGTGGAATCCTTAGTTCCATGGGGCTATAAAGTGTCACAAATGGCCCCTTGGTTCAATGAGGCCTGTAGTGTCACAAGAGTCTCCATGATTCCATGAGGCCCTGAAGTGTCAGAGTAGACCATTGGTTCCATGCGATCCCAGAGAGTCACAAAGGCCCCTTGGTTCCACAAGACCCTGCAGTGCCACAGAGGTCCGTTTGTTCCACGAGGCCTCAAAGTGTCACAATGGTCTCCATGGTTCCATGACGTCCTGTAGTGTAACCATGGCCTCCTTGCTTCCACGGTGTCAGAATGGAACCATCATCCCATGGAGCCCCTCACTGTCACTGTGGTCCCCTTGATTCCATGAGGCTCTGCTGTGCTAAACTGGCCCCTTGGTTCCAGTGGGTCCCAAAGTGTCCTAATAGTCTCCATTGTTCCATGAGGCCCTGCAATGTCACTGTGTCCCCTTGGTTCCACAGGGCCCGACAGTGTAACAATGGACCCTTGGCTTCAAGAGGTTCCTCAGTGTCACAATGGTGCCCTTGGATCCACAGTGTCACAAAGGCCCCTTGGCTCCAAGTGGCCCCGCAGTATGGTTCCCCACAGTGCCACAACAGATTCGTGGTTCCAGGAGGCCTTGCTGTGTCACAATGGACTTCTGGTTTCATGAGGTTTCATACTGTCAACAATGCTCTCCTTCGTTCTGCAGTGTCACCATGGATCCTTTTTTCCATGAGGTTCTCTACTATAACATGGTCACCTGGAGTCCATGCAGTTCTGAAGTGTCACAATGGACTCCTTGGTTTTCTGAGGCCCTCCTGTGTCAAAATGGACCCATGGTTGCAGGAGGTTCCATAGTGTCACCATGGTCTCTTTGGATCATCCTTGTCACAATGGACTCTTCGTTCCATGCAGCTCTGTAGTGTCACAAAGGCCCCTTGGCTCCATGAGGTTCTACAGTGTCACCATGGTCGCTGACAGAGGCTGGATGAGATCAATGTCCCGAGACACCTTGGGATGAGCTGTCAATCAGTCACACCAGGGCAGTGCTAACCCAGGCTCTGACTGCCCCAGCAATCACAAGTCCCATCTGGGGGGAGCCCCACAAAGGCCCAGGGGCTTCAAAGATGGAGCACGAGGTCAGCCCATGGTCTGGTCCCTGCCTTCTCCTGGGGTTTGTGTCTCATCCATGCTGGAACCTGAGCAGTTGGCAGCTGTGTGTGTGTCTTTCTATAGCTCTTCTGTCTTTCTGTCTCTCTCTCTTTCCTGTCCTTCTAATCCTCTTTACATGGAACGTTTCTGGGTAACTCATCTTCTTAAGGGTTTAAAAGTTTCCAGGTTAAAGGGGCTAAGTTAATGAAGTTACTGCTATGATAAGTGTTTTATGTTGAATTGGACGTTATATTAAATGCTCTGCCAAAATTCCTTGATTTTCTATATTATGCCTGTAAAATTTTGTGCCATTTTGACCTCTTGAGAATATCTGCTTGGTGTTTCTCCTGTGCACCAAACTCCAGTAAAGGAACCTTTGGTTCCCCCAGCATTGGAGTGTTCTGGGCTGTTGCAGCCCTGCAGGCTCACAATGGCCTCTTGTTTCCATGAGGCCCTGCTGTGTCCCACTGGCCCTTGGTTCCAGGAGGATCTGCAGTGTCACCCAGGTTGATGCCATTTGTCCTTGCTGCCCCTCCCATCCCCCTGCCCCACAAACAGCCCCGAGGCACCCGGGAGGGACAGGCCCTGCTGTGCCAGGCCTGGCCTCAGGCCTTGGCCTTTCTGCTTCCTCCAGCCAAGCCAGGCCTTTCTCAGCATTGCCCTTCCCTGCTCACAGCCTTTGGCTCCCTGCAATCCTGGCCTCAAGGATCTGCTCTCACCACTCCCTGCGCAGCCTTTGCCACTCCCTGCCCTCACTGGGGCCTGTTGATGCTGCAAGGCACTTGGAGTTTTGCTTCTGACTCCTTGAGCAGCTTCTTCATCCTTCTCTCAGTGCCTGAGGCTCCTGCACTCAGCCCCAAATCCACCGTGCACCTCATGAGATTTTCTTTTTTTAATAGAATACTTTTATTTTCCATTTCACAAAGAGGTGACAGAATCATTCCCCAAGTGCTCTTGATGCTGAATGTGTCCTTAGGAGGTGTGGGCACAGAGAAGAATGAGCCCCTTGCAGGCTGACCCTGTTTGGACAAGCTGCTCCTCAGCCCCAGCCTCACCATGTCTGACATCGCCCACCTGGCACTGACAGCACAAAATACCCAAGAACATTTATGTATTTTCTCTTTACTAATTACTAATGTAAGTCATTCTTAATTTTTATTATTGAATTATTACATTCATTAGTTTTAATTATTTAATATTTATAAGGATATTGTTTTCTATTTTATTACCCAATTTTTATATATAAACATGACTCTATACACTTTCTGCAACAAAAGAACTTCATGTTCACTGGTTCTAAGTAATGTGATTCCCTTCATTAATTAATTAACCTGTATTGCTTATTGAGTTCTCCCTCTTTATGCTAATTAGTCCTACTTTGAGACCTTTTGCAATGTTTTTTATCATCTTTTTCTCAGACAGGGTCAAGGAGTGCACTTCGGGGTGCATGGAGACATTTCTGGGACACATTTGGGGCAGTTTTGGGTCTGGGGAGGGAATTTAGAGGTTCCTTGAGGGTCTGGAGGACACTTGGGGGCCGAGTGGGCTCTGGGGGGCACTCAGGGATCCTGAGGGAAAGTCTGGGGTTGGGAGCGGCCCTTGAGGGTCCAGGGGGGCCCTTGGACGTCAGGGAGGGGAATTTGGGGCCCTGCGGGGTCCGGGCGGGCCCTTGGGGGCTCTGACGGGGCTCTCTGCGCCGCGGGGCATCATGGGAGTTGTAGGCGCGGGTAGAATACGGGTCAACGGCGCCGCGGAGCATCACGGGAGTTGGAAGCGCTGCTACAATGGCGCTCTGTGTGCCGCGGAGCATGACGGGAGATGGAGTCACGGCTGTAACGGAGCTCTACGGGCGCCGCGGAGCATGATGGGAACTGTAGTCCCGGAAGCGGCTCGAACGGGGCGTTTGGGGGTCCGGGAAGGCCCTTGGGGGACACTTTTGCGTCCGCCCCTCGACTTCAGCTCCTCGGGGGGAACGAACACGGTCCGGGATCCCTTGGGGGGAGCTTGGGGAGCTCTGACCGGGCTCTTTAGGGCGCGGGGCAGGACAGGAATTTTCGGCGCGGAGCTGTGTTAAGAGGGCCTGTGGGGCCGCGGGGGATGAGAGGAGATGAAGTCCCAGGAGTGGCTGTAACGAGCATCTGTGGGGTTGGGAGCACCTGGGGGTCCGGGGACGCTTTTGGGGGGTCCCGAGTCGGCACTGAGGGGGCACTGAGGGATCCTGGAGGGTCTGGGGGACACTTATGGGGCAAATGGGGGGCGGATACCGGGGGAATCTGTGGGGCGCGGGGCATGACGGGAGTTGTAGTCCCGACTCTAATGGGGCTCTATGGGACTGCGGGGCGTGATGGGAGTTGTAGTCCTGCCTCCAATGGGGCTCTATCGGCCCGCGGGGCATGACGGGATTTGTAGTCAAAGAAATAGCGCTGGCGCGAGGCACCGCCCCCTAGGCCTCGTTCCCAGGAGCTGATTGGCTGTGGTCAGTGACGGGCGGGAGCCTCGGCCAATGGGAGGCCTGCGGAGGCGGGAACAGCCCACTGAACCACTCCTGTTGTTCCCCAGTTAATTCCCAGTTAATTCCCAGTACAGCCCAGTACACACCCACTGCCCCTCCAAGCCCTCCCAATACACCTGAGTCAATTCCCAGTCCCTTCCAGTTCCCCCCAGTGTCATCCACAGGGTTCCCCAGCATCACCCAGTCTTCCCCACAGTGTTCCGAGTGTCCCCAGTCTGTGCCAGTATCCCCCAGTATCACTCCCAGTGTGTCCTAGTGTCTCCCACACCATTCCCAGTGTTCCCCAGTCTGTCCCAGTCCTCCCCAGTGTTCTCAGGGAACCTTGAACTCCTCACGGTGTCCCTGGCAGCCAAACCCAGCAGTGGGGTCAGTGCAGTGTCCATGGCCACAGCCCCTTGCCATGGCCCAGGGCAGCTTGGGATGAGGATCCACCCTCACAGCTGGCCCAGGCCAGGGCTGCAGTGGCTTTGGTGGCACCTTGGGCTCAGCACACACTTGAGGAGTGTGTCTGTTCTCAGTGGGGAAACTCAGTAATAAAATACACCCTTTAAAATAGGAATGTGTATTTCTGAGAAACTCTTTGAAATATTTCTCCATAAATGTAGCAGGAAACCTTCCTAATGACCTGCACCAGAGCAGAGGGAAATCAAGGCAGAGCCATGGTTTGTCAGGAAACCTCTCAAGAATTCAAAGTTAGAACTGAACTCCAAAGTTTCTTGAAGTTTTAATGGGTCCCACTGAAGGACACAAGTGAGAAAGTGTCCCCAGGTTCCAGTTGGAGCAGGAAATTGGAGGCAGTGATGACAGGTGGGGACAAAGAGAAGCCAAGTCTTGGTGCCCTGGGGCACAGCAGGGTCTGTGCCACCAAGGGCTGGGAGGAGACACCTTGTCCTGAGGCCCTGGGGCCTCCTGGCACAGCCCCAGCAAGGCTGGCCACTGTCACCCCCTTGTCCTGCCCTCAGCATCCCCCCCACATGCCAGTGGCCTCAGGGATCTGCTGGAAGGAGTCCCTGGGGAGCCTTGCTCAGGAATGGCCCTGGGGGCTCCTTAATGCTCCCAGGGACTGCAGGTTTTTCCAAGGACTTTGGGTTTTGCTTTTGCCTTGGAGTCTCTGAGAGCTTTGTGCAATCCTGGCCTCCAGTTCTCTGCTCTAAGAGTCCCTTGAGATTCTCTGTGAGTAACAACACTCAGTGGGGCTCATTAATGCTGCAGTTACTTCAGTTTTTTAAGGTTCTTTCCTTTCTCCTTTCCGCACTGAGGTCTGAGAGCTTTGTGCAATCCTGGCCTCCAATTCTCTCCTCCAAGGAGTCCATCAGGAGCCTGTGTTGGGGATGGACCTCAGTGGGACCCATCAATGCCTTGAGACCCTTTGGGTTTTTCCTCTGCCTTTGGCTCCTGGAAAGGTTTGTGCAATCTCCTCTCAGGCCCTGAGGTTCAAGGGCTCAGCACCAAATGCACCACGGGGCTCATTGGGACCATTGTGGAACTCAGGGGTGCCCATGGAACCACGGGGCCATGGTGACACTGTGGAGCCCAGAGTGTCCCAGAGGAGCCATTGTGACACAGCGGGGCCACAGGGAGCCAAGGGGCCATTGTGACACTTCAGGGCTTTGTGGAACCAAGAAGCCACTGTGACACTGCAAGACACGATGGAACCAAGGGAACATGGAACAGGCCTGGCTGGCTGGGCCTCCTGGGGGTCCCTTGACAGTTCTGGCTGATCTTGGCATGTCGAGGGCCATTCCTCATCAGCCCCTGAAGCACTGGGGCTCTGGGCTTTCCTTCCTGTGGGAAAGAACTGTTCTTCTCCATCCAGGGTCCCATGGCCAAAAGTGGGATTCCTCCTCCAAATTTCCTTATATGCAAAGATTGTTCTCAGATGAAATCTGCCAGGACACACAGATCTGGCTGGCTTGGCCTCCCAGGGGCCACCTCTCATCTGCCTTTGAAACACTGGGACCATGTGCTTTTCTTTCCTATGGGAGAAAACCTTTCATGTCCTGCTGCCCATGGCCAAAATTGGGAATCTGCCTTCAAATTTTCCTTTATCCAAGGATTGCTCCCAGATGAAAGGCATCAGGAGAGACAGGTCTGCCTCTCTTGGCCTGTGGTGGCCATCTCTCATCTTCTTCAAAAACACTTGGACTTCGTGCTTTTCTTTCCTATGGGATAAAAGCATCCATCTCAACCAGGAACCATGGCCAAAATTGGGATTCCACCTCCAAAACTCCACATATCCAGGGATTGCTCCCAAGTGAAAGCTGCCAGGACAGACAGGTCTGGCTGCCCTTGGCCTCTTGGGGGCTGCCTCTCACCTGCTTTTGAAACACTGGGGCTCTGAGCTTTCCTTCCAATGGAAAAGAACTGTCCTTCTTATTAACACAGGAATCGCCGAAATTGGGATTCCACCTCAAAAATTTCCTAGTTCCAAGGGCTGCTTTCAGAGAAAAGCTACCAGGACAGAGAGGTCTGGCTGTCCTTGCCCTCTGACGTCCGCCTTTCATCTGCCCCTGAAATACCGGTGTTCTGTGCTTTCCTTCCTCTGGAACAGAACTGTCCTTCTCCTCCTGGTGCCCATGGTCAAAATTGGTACTTCCCCTAAAAAATTCCCTATATGAAGGGTTTCTCCCAGACAAAACCTGCCAGCTCTGGCTGGCCTTGGCCTCTGGTGGTCACCTCTCATCTGCCCCTGAAACATCAGAGCTTTGTTCCTTCCTTCCTATGGAAAAGAACCCTCCTTCTCCTCCAGGGGCCATGGCCAAAACTGGGATTCTACCTCCCAAAATTCCATCTATCCAAGGATTTCTCCCAGCCAAAAGCTGCCAGGACAGACAGCTCTGGTTGGCCTTGGCCCTCTCTGGCTACCACTTATCTGCCCCTGAAACACTGGGGCTCTGCTTTACTTCCTATGGAAAAGAGACATCCTTCTTCTCCAGGTGCCCATGGCCAAAATTGGTATTTGGCCTCCAAAATTCCATCTATCCAAGGATTGCTGTCAGACAAAAGCTGCTACAAGACACAGGTCTAGCTGGCCTTGTCCTCTGCTCAGTTTCTTAGACTAGGAGCAGAAGGTCATTTCTTTCCCAGGGGAAGGAAAGCCCAGAGCCCCAGTGTTTCAGGGCCAGGTTAGAGGCAGGCACCAGAGGCCAAGGCCAGCCAGAGCTGTTTGTTCTGGCAACTTTTTTCTGGCAGAAACCCTTGGATATAGGGAATTTTGGAGGAGAAGTACCAGTTTTGGCCATGGGTGCCTGGGCAGGAGGGATGGTTCTTTTCCATTTGAAGGAAAGCCCAGAGCCCCAGTGTTTGAAGGCAGGTGAGAGATGGGTCTCAGGAAGCCAAGGGGAGTCAAAATTGGTGATAGTGGCAGCTTTTGTCTAGGTGCAATCCCTGGATATAGGGAATTTTGGAGGCCCATTCCCATTTTGGTCATGGGCATTTGGAGGAGGACAGTTCTTTTCCATTTGAAGGAAAGCCCAGAGCCCCAGTGTTTCAGGGGCACCTGGGGAAAAGACCCTCCATATGCCAAGGTCAGTTGAGCCAGTCAGGCCAAGCCAACCAGATCTGTCACCTGTTCCCTTGGATCCATGGGTCCCTGTGGTGTCACAATGGTAGTGTCATATTGGATCCTTGGTTCCTCACGGCCCTGCAATGTCACACTGGCCCCTTGTTTCCATGCGGCCCTGCAGTGTCACAGGGGTCACTTACTTCCATGAGGCCTTGCAGTGTCACAAGGATGTCCTTGGTACCGCAGTATCACAATGGATTCCTGGGTCCATGAGGATTCACAATGTCAAAAGGGACTCCTTGGTTTCACAAGGTCTTGCAGAGCCCCTTGATTCGATGAGGCCTTGAAGTATCATAATGGTCTCCAGGATTCCATGAGGCTCTGCAGTGTCACATTGGACCTTTGGTTCCATGAGTCCCCACTCTGTTACACGAATCCTTATTTCTGTCGGGCCTTGTAGTGTCACCATGCTCTCCTTGGTTCAATGGTGCCACAACTGCCCCTTGGCCTGCTGAAACTCCACAGTATCACAATGGTTCCTTGCTTCCTTGAGTCCTTGTAGTGTCACAATGGACTCCTTGGATTCATGGGGCTGCAAAGTGTCACAGTGGCCCCCTGGTTCAATGAGGCCTGTAGTGTCACAATGGTCTCCATGATTCCATAAGGCCCTGCAGTGTCACAACAGACCATTGGATCCACGAGACCCCACAGTGTCACAAAGGCCCCTTGGTTCCATTGAGCCCCACAGAGTATCACTGTGGTCCCCTTGGTTCCACAAGGCCCTGAAGTGCCACAATGGCCCTGAAGTGCCACAATGGCCTTTTTGTTTCACAAGGTATCTAAGTGTAAAAATGGCCTCTATGGTTTCATGAGGCCCTGCTGTGTCACAATGGACCCTTGGTTCTGCAGTGTAAGAATGTCCCCTTGGTTCCTTGGAGCCCCAGAGTGTCACTATTGTGCCCTTGGTTCCATGAGGCCCTGCAGTGCCACAATGGCCCTTTGGTTCCAAAAGGCCTCAAAGTGTCACAATGGTCTCCATGGTTCCATGAGGCCCTACTGTTTCTCAATGGGATGTCCTGTAGTGTAACAATGTTATCCCTGGTTCCAGGGTGTCAGAGTGGACCCTTCATCCCAGGGAGCCCCTCACTGTCACTGTGGTCCTTTAAATTCCATGGAGCCCTCCTGTGCTATATCGGCCCCTTGCTTCTGCAGGGCCCCACAGTGTCACAATGGACCCTTTGTTCTATGAGGTTTCTCAGTGTCACAATGGTCCCCTTGTCTCTGCAGTGTCACAATGGCCCTTGGCTCCATGTGGCTCTGCTGTGCCACAATGTCTCATGGTTCTATGAGGCCGCACAGTGTCACCATGGGCCTTGCTGTGTCACAATGGGATTCTGGTTCCATGAGGTTTCATTCTGTCAATAACGCTCTTCTTGGTTCTGCAGTGTCACCATGGATCCTTTGTTCCATGAGGTTCTCTAGTACAACATTGTCACCTTGATTCCATGAGGTTCTTCTGTGTCAGAGTGGACTCCTTGGTTCTGTGAGGCCCTGATGTGTCACAGGGGACACATGGTTGCATAGGGTTCCGTAGTGTCACAATGGTCTCCTTAGTTCCGCAAGGCCCTGCTGTGTCATAATGGCCCCTTGGTTCCACGAGTTTCCGGACTGTCAACAATGGTTCCATTGTTCAAACAAAGCCCTCCAGTGTCACAATGGCCCCGTGGCTCCATGTGGCCCTGCTTTGCCACAATGGCTCCTTGATTCCATGAGGCAGCAAAGTATCAAAATGGCCCCTCGGTTCCATGAGGTTCCACAGTGTCACAACAGTCTGCTTGGATCTGCAGGATCACAATGGACCATGGATTCCATGTGGCCCCACTGTGTCAAAATGGCCCTTGGTCTTCTGTGTCAGAACAGGCCCTTTGGTCCATGAAGACCCATAGTGTCAAAATAAACGCTTTGGTTCCATGAGGCCCCACTGTCACCAAATCTCCAAAATACCATAGTAAGACCCTTTAACACTAGTCTGAGATTTAAAAGGGTAACATTTCTTCAGGCATGAGGTCCAACATGGGATAACTCCTAACCTTATGTTGAAACGTGATTCTACAAGTGTGTTGTTTATAAACAATCGCTAAGTGTGTATGGAAAGGTATCCATTCCCATAAAACCCACCCAAAGTTCCCAGACTCAATCCGTGTTTTTTTCTATCACCGCACCCTTGAGCCAGATGTGTTCTTCCCTTCCAAACATCCCAGATGGGAAAGAAGTCCCTGCATGCCTTGTTCCTCTGATAAAAGTTCACAGGCACAGTAAAAATTGAATTCACCCATTTGGTATCAAGGCCAGGGCTTTGTGTGGGCAGGCAGAGGCAGGCAGGAGGCAGAGCTGTCAGCAAAGGAAGGGGCCAGCCAGGTGGGGCAGCCAGGCCATGAGGACAGCCTGCAGGGACAGAGGCGCAGGGAAGGGACACCGTAGCACAGCCTGGGCTGCCGAGGCCACAGGGATGGGCAGCAGCTGCAAGGCCCTGCCAGAGGCAACTCCTGCAGCACTTTGGCCATGGCTGCTGGCCCTGGGCGTGAGGCATGAGGAGGAGACAAGTGAGCCTTGCTGTGATGGGGCCTCATTGCCTCCTTGGCCCTGCTCAGCAGCCTGGCAGGGGCCGCCCCATGGTGCTGCCCTTGCCATTGCACATGCCCACATGGCAGTGGCCCGGGAAGAGGCCTGAGCAATGAGGGAGGGACAGGATGTGCCTTGTCAGGGGCTGAGGCTCAGGCCTTGGCCCTTTGCATTGCTGAAACACATCCAGCTTTGCTCAGCATCACAGACACCTTTGCCTTGTTTGTCCCCAGCTGTCATCACTGCCTCCGGTGTTCTGCTCTGACTGGAACCTGGGGACACTTTCTCAGTTGTGTCCCTCAGAGGGACCCATTAAAACTTCAAGAAACTTTGGAGTTTGATGGTGACTTTGAATTCTTGAGAGGTTTCTTCAACTCCCTCTCAGGGACTGATGTTCAGGGACTCAGCACCAAAGCCCCAGAGGGTCATTGCAGTCCTTGTGCTGTGTCTGTGCTGCTGAGCTGGGCCGGGCTCCTGGCACAGAGGCAGCTCCTGGCAAGGGCAGCGCTGCAGAGAGACAGCTCTGGCCAGGAGCAGCTCCTGTGCACAGCCCAGCAGGGCTGGGGCACTGCCTGCAGCCACCCCGGGCACAGCACAGAGGCACAGAGAGCGTCAATCAGTCAGGGCTGGAAGATGCTGAGAAGTGCCTGGGGAAGAATCATTGCCAGCCCTTGACACAGGAAGCCTCTGGCTGCAGGACAAGGCAGCTGCAGCTCCTGGAGTGATCTTGTGAAGCTGGAACATCCCAATGACTACAGATCATGTAAGTACAACTCAGAGTATCTCCAGTGTAGAGGAGGTGAAATGTTCATGAAGCTCTGGCATGCTGAGAGCTTCAGCTCACTCCCAGAATATATCCAAGACAAGGATTTTTATAAAAATGAGAAAATTTCCTGAACATTTATTTTCAGTTCCATGCTATTGCTGAATGGGGGAGAACAGATGTTAAAGGTATTCACAATTTTGACATGTACCTGGAACATCTGAACTTTTACTTCTGTTGATCAGTAGGTGGGCAGGAGATTGCTAGTGCTTTCGGCCACTGCTCTGCCCATGGACAGCACCAGCATCCCCATTGCTGGACCCACCAGCCTCAGTCTGACCTGTCCTTTCTCCCACCTGCAAACAGAACCTGTCCCCAGCCAGGGCCCTGCAAACAGGCAGGTTTCTGTAGGGCCAAGGAGAGTGCACAGAGATTTGGGGTCTGTGAGTGCTGGCAGGCAGAGATCAGGCACAGGGAAACACCTCCCGGAGGAAAATCTCCAGGAAGCAGAGAGAAGATCAGGCAATGAGAGAAAACAAAACCCAGAAATGCTGTGGCAGAGAGAGTTTAGGGATCTCCACAGGATCCCCTCCAGTTCAGCCCCTCCCTCTGAACAATCCCCCTCCCTCCTCTCCCCCAGCCAAGTCTCTGCCCTCAGGGCCAGGGGTTCAAGGTGTGAAGCCCCTCCTGTGCAGGCAGAGCTGCAGCAGAGCCGTGGGGCAGCTCTGCAGCCCCAGGCCCAGTTCCCTCTGCAGAGCCCAGGGCTGGGAGCAGCTGCCCAGCACTGGGGACTCTGGGAGGGGCCACAGCTGGCTCAGGGTGATGCTGTCCCCAGTGCCTGGCTCTGGGCAATGCTGTCAGTGCAGCCAGGGAAGGAGCTGGATCTCCCTCAATCCAATACCATCATTATGACACTTGGTAATCTCCCTGAGATTTCCTTCCAAGCTGGGAGCTCCAATCCAGGATGCAAACCTGTATTAGAGCACTTCTGTGTTATCTGAAAAAAGCCCGAGGAAAGGCAGAGGGGTTATGACGGCGAAAATGCTGTTGGGGTGGTGAAATGAGCAATGTGAGTGTTTGGCCACAAATGTGGTGCTGGACTGTGGTGGATCCATCTGCTCTCAGCAGGGCCTGGCGATTTTT
>JAVTVJ010000621.1:0-20035 GCA_034509425.1 Eopsaltria australis
GGCACGTGCTCAGCAGTGCCAAGTGACAAGATCTTGTACTCTAGTTGTAAACCTGGGGGATTAGGTATCTTGAAATCGGCGGTGCTTATTCCCAGCATAAAAGTGCGGAGCCTGCATAGACTTGCACAGTTTTTGGATGAGGCTCCTGTGGCATTTTTGAAAGGTGATCGTCTGGAACTGTTGTATGAGGAATTGTGGGTTTGAGCTGGAGAACCCACATCCTGCAAATTTGGGAACCTATTCCAAGGTTGGAGAGTGTGGTGGGTGGTGATGAAGGTTTGTCAGAATGGGAGGCACCAGTCCAAAAATTCTGCTATCCAACACCTTGCAATTGGCAGAAGACCAAGTTCCAGAAATGCAAACAGCTGGTTGCCCAGGGCCATGGTATTGAGAACTCTGAGAATGATAAGATCAGTAATGGATGGATAACACCCTACAGAGGCATACCTCACAGCAAGTTGATTACCGTGCTTCCATTGAGAGCCAACGTCTACCCTACAAGAGAGTTCCTGGAAAGGAGTAGACATGGAGACTGCGTGAGATCCTGCAGGCATTGTGGCACTGAGTTTGAGACTTCCGCCCATATCATTGGAAACTGCCCAATTACTCAGGATGCCAGGATGAAATGACACAATTCCATCTGGGAGACCCTTAGCTGTGATGCTAAGAAGGAGAATTGGACTGTTTTCCAGAACCACACCTTAGGGATGAGGACAATGAATTATTTAAACCAGATTTAATCTTTGTTAAAGAGGAGAAGGCATTCATGATGGATCCGACAGCCAGGTGGCCTGGGAGGAGCACAGGGCTCCCCAGGAAAGCATCTCCCAGGCAGAGCCCCCCAAAGGTGCCCACGCTGCAGCCCCTGCAGACGGGTGAGTGAGGGGCCCTGTTGGTTTTGTACCTACAGGGCTCAGCACAAATGCCAGAGATCAGTGTGGCCTTGTGCTAACTCCCTACGTCTGTCACTAAGAAGTCACGTTCCACCTAAGATGTCCTTGGTTCCTTGCATCAGTGATTCATATGTATGAGCTGCTGTCTTAGATTTGAGAAGGAGGGCTGCCTGTCAGAAGAAAGAATGGTAAGAGAAGTCCATCGATACTTGATATTTGAGATACTCTCAAGGAGAAAAGCATCATCAGACGAAGATCTGGAACCATATCCAAACAAGCCCATGGAAATAATTAGCACAGATGCATGGATTCAAAAGAGTGATGACTAAGTATTAGTTTCAGGAATATAAACCTTGGTCTGAGCATGCACGCTTTGAGGAGAAGTCCCCATGCATCCAGCACTGCTAATAAAGGAATGTCAGCTCTCTAACCTCTCCAACTATTTGGACAGTTTATTTCCCGGGTTTCGGTGACAGTGGATGCTGCACCTTTCCTGTCCATCTGCCAGCACCTTCCTCAGCCCGGGGCACTGGGGCTTTCCCCTCCACGCCGTGCTCCAGCACGGCAGCTCCTCTGCTGGGCACCCTCCAGCCACGAGCTGCATGGGAAGGCTGGGCCAGGGGAACGAGCACAGGGCTGGGCAGAGGGCAGATCTTCCCCTGCTCTCCCCTGTCACCAGAGCCTCTGCAGCCCTCCCTTCTCTCCCCTTGGTTAGATGCCAGCTGCTTACCTATGTATGCAGAGGAACAGGAAGCCATGGAATTGAAAAACTCCAAAGGAACTGAAACACCTGCACGGGGCAGCACAGATTTGGGCTTGTGACCTCAGCTCAGATGTGGTGACCCCCTGGATTTGAGCATATCAGTCATGGGAGGGAAAGGAGCTAATGAGGATTCGCTCAGGAACAGGAAGCCAAGGGGGAAGAGCCCAGAGCTGAACCCCCACCCCACCTACACTTAACCTGGAAAAGGAACATACAGTACTTAGATGTGTTCAAAAAATAGACAAATGCCTCGTCATCTAATTAGTGATGCTGACAAATGGATGAAAGAGATTCCCTCTGTCCCTACCTACTATCCAGCAAACTATGGGAGCATAGTTACTAACTGGGCCTTGCCATGGAAGTTGCACTGCTCCCACCAGACACCCTCGCACTCACTGAGTTAACCTCTGCCCCAGTGTGAGAGAGGTGGGAACAGATACCCCTTGATGGGGTTTGATGAGGCTGACACTTGGTCTGAAAGCCTCACAGAGGTTGACTTAAAAACAGTCAAAATCTACCCGTGAGAAAACTCCAGGACAACCTGCAGCCACAATGAAAGCCACCTTGACAGCCAAGAAGAGAATCAAAGTAGATGTTCTTCACACAAGGAGATGTTTCTGCTGTGGAACATCAAGAGTGTACCAGAAGGAACTTGATTACAATATGGAACTAATTGCTTCTATAGCCAATTGTTTTGCTCTTTCAATGGTCCTTGTGTTGCAGACAGCCCTGTCATTGTTTGCTAAGCAGCCAATCAGAACAAACCACAGTAGCTGAGAAAAAGCTAGAAAACTACTAACAGGGAATAATAAAAAACTTTTCTGTCCTTGGATTATGAGCGTGTCGTGTGTCCGTCTCTACTGCGACACCCCTTCCCATCATTTGGACTCGCCACCCAGCAACAGCTTCACTAAAAGGTGAAATCAATTTTTTGGTAGCACCTTTAAGGACCTCACTACCCACAGCCTGCTCCATGGGCATTAGATCAGCACAGCTCAACAGTAGCTGAGCGTCTGCTGCTGACTTAGACCACCCTCAACTGGACTGACTAAACCCACAAATGTGCACAATGGTGCAGTCCATACGATTATTCCATGTATGAACGGCCACATCAACTGATCCTTCAGATTTGAAGGAAGTCCTGGCCATACATTTTACACCTGCACCCTCTACACTGCTGCAAGAGAAGGCTGATTTAGTGAGGTTGGAGTTTTGTAACTCTTGGGTACAGACTGATGAGAGTTTCCATCTTTACACCCAGTGGGAAGGGTTGGCCAGATAGCCCGAGCTGGATGAGGATCTAACTAGACCTGCCTCAAGGAGGAATATCATTTACAGACAGAAGTGAGCAAAGCAGCCAGGACAGGCCACCTATGTTCAACCCTTCATCAGGACCAAATTGTACTGGATCTGACCAAGGTGCATGGGCCACCTACACCTAACCTGGAAAGGGCATATATGAAAATATACGTCTGTTAGACAGCCAAATGCCTCATCATCTCATTAATCATGAACATGAATGGATGGATGAGATTCCCACTGTCCCTACCTAGTATCCAGTGAAACCAGAGCTAAGGGAACAGGCTTGGTGGACTCAGTGGGGAAAGAAGACCCTGTAGAGCCTGGTGTACAGTCAGCAGCCACTGTGGGGTGATCCCCTGTTGGAATCCAGGCCATCGCTGAAATACCACTACTGCCATTGTTTTGGTGAGCAGACCTGGCCTGACCGGGAGAGGAGGGAAGGCCTCCCATGGCAGCAGCAGGCAGACCATGTCTGAGACCCCAGGGAGTAGACCTGGCCTTCCCTGACCAGATTTGACATGCTGGAGACAGGGAGTACACCTGGTCCCCTGTCCCACTGGGGTGACGTGACCTCCCATCCCAATGGAGGGCACACCTGCTGCCCGTGACCGGACTTGGCCAGTGGGGGACACGAGTGTTTCCCAGGCCTGGGTTCTGGTGCTCTCCCTGCCCACCCAGTGCCTGAGCGGCTCCAAGCCAGCCCTGCCACACGTTCCTCCCCCAGCCTTACCTCCCTGAACCACCACCCCCCACTCCAGTCCATGCTGACATCAGACTTGTCTCCAGCCTGCTCAAAAGTCCAGATCACACACAGGCACAGGCCATCCACTGGGACATTCCAGAGCTCTTGCATCTTCCAACGACTTGGCAGGTCACACGCAGTCACCAGTGTCCATGAGGACAACACAGGGCTCTCTACATCTTAAGGAGCCCATTTGGCATAGGCACTCACTCAGCTTCTAGGGTGACATCCCAGTGCTCTCCATGATCCTAAACAACACTGAGGTCATGGGCAATCCCAGGGGCTCCATGGGGACATCCCAGGAGTCTCCCATTTGCCAAACCACACTGACCTCACAGGCTGTCACAGGCTCTCAATGGCAACATCACAAGTGTCTCTAGGCTGCTAAGCAGCTGCCATGTCACAGGCACTCCCACGGCTTCCACGCTGACATCCTAGAAGTCTCCATGATGGGAAAAAGTTGTCTTGTCCCAGGCACTCCCAGCAGCTCTATGGTGACATTGCCAGGCTGTTGAAGGCTGCAAAAGAACCATGAGGTCCCACGCTGTTACAGGGACTCCACAGGGACATGCCAGGGCTCTCCAGGCTGCTAAAGAAGGGCTTTGTCACAGGCACTCCCAGGGCTTCCACTGTGACATGCCAGCAGCTGCTGTGCTCCTAAAGATCAGTGAGATCCCAGGCAATGGCAGCAGCTCTGGGCTGACATGCCATGTGTCTCTAGGCTGCTCAAGAACTCTGATGGCACCAGCAGGGACAACAGTTCCATGGGGACATCCCAGCTTTCTCTAAACTGCTCAAGAGCACTCAGGTCACAGACCCTCCCAGGGCTCCCACCCTCACATCCCAGAGAGAGTCAGGTTTTTCAAGAGCCCCAAGCTCACCTGCATGAGCCTCACACGCCTTCCATGGTGACATCGCAGGGCTCTCCGGGGCTTCCAAGGAGCCAGGAGGTCACTGGCAGTGACAGGCGCTCCATGCTCACATCCTAGAAGACTCTGGGCTGCCAAAGACAGGTCAGGAGCAGTCACACGGTGACATCTCAAGCCTCTTTAATCATCCTCCTCTCTCCCTCACCCTCGCCACCGCCACTGCCCCTCCCCTGCGCCTCACCGCGCCCCACGGCTCCCGGGGAGGGAAGGAGGGAGTCTCTGGGAGCCGCCGCACTTCCTGCCCCCCGCCCTGTGCCCGCACAGGCAGCAGCGGCATCTCTCGAAGGCCGGGGCCCGGCTCTCCAAAGCCGCCGTGCCCCTGCCCCGCCTCCCGCCTTCATTGCTGCCTCACTCCCTCGCCCCGCTGCGCTCCTGCTCGGCCCCGCCGCGGGCTGAAGAAGAAGCGGCGCCGGCGTGCGACAAACGGCAGCAAGGCAAAAGACTCCAAGCGACGCACCCAGAAATGTCCTTGGCAAAGAGACCCCGCGCGTGGCCCGGCAGCGCCCGCAGCCCGTGGCCAGCCTCAGCCGTGCCCGGCTCCCCCTGCTCGCCGACCGCGCTCGCTGCCCCCGCGCAGCCTCCTCCTCTCCCGGCCCCGCCGCCGCCACCCGCGCCTGAGGGCCCCGGGCGGCGGCGGGAAAAGTCTTTCCCGTGATGCTCCGCGCCACCGCCGGGCCCGAGCGGGGAGGGCGGGGCGGCCTCGGCCGCGCGCGGGCCCTGAAAGGCGGCGCGGGCAGCGAGGGCAAAACTGAGGCCAAACAAGAAATGCTGAATGTTAAACACGAGCTCCGGGCTCCTGGTAAAATTTAAAGGGTTAATAAAAGGACAAGAAGGGACAAGGTATAGGGTAAAAGGTTACAACGTCCAGGTGACGCCGGGAACCCTTGGCACGGAGGCAAGAGCACACCTGACATGGTGAGAGACTCTCTTTCTATACTTTTCTTATTGCATCAGCCTGTTCCATATTCATAGACAAGTATGCATATTCAAACTTTCCTCCAAACTATTTTACATTTCCCAAGTACTCGTTAGCATGGCTCCTCCTTGGGTCCGCCTTTTTAGAGCATGCGGAGTTTCTTTGGAGACTCCAAGATCTTCTTTTGTCCATGGGTGTCCAGCAGATGGTTATTGTCGATAGAGATGTCCAGCAGATGGTTATTGTCGATAGAGATGTCCTGGGGCAGGAGCCTGTTACACCCATGCTTATCCAACTAAGCAGGTGCTTTAATTCTTTTAAGCTAGGTCCATTTTAACACAGCTACATTAGCCACTACATCTAAGCTAGAACAAAAAGGCATTAAAGCATTTAAAAGTGATTATATTTCTATAACAAAAGCCACCTCCACAAGGACCAAGATCATACACACAGCATTCATTATTTGTGAAAACCCAACACTATAATATGCATTTATAACAGCAGTAACCCACTCCTGGGTCAAACTATTGGAGTTGGTCCAAGGGCTTCCTTACCCCACTTTATGTTGTGTTTGAGGGTTCCTCCTGCACAAATCCATCTTCAGAAGTCACCAAGTGTATGATGACTGCAAAAAGCTCTTAAACACTGTGCTGGTTTTAAGTGGTGGGATATTTTGGGAGTCCTTGATGGTCTCAGTCCTTGCAGCTGCCCATTGTGCTGGTGCCATTGAGCCCATGCTGGCCCATTCGCAGAGATGATCCCCCCAGGCTGGGTGGGACTGTGCTGGTGCTTCCCTGGAGAGAGTTATCAGAGCTGAGTCATTGGTGTGAAGGAAAAGAAACACTGCCCTGCCTCCCAGGGTTTGCCTCTCCTTCCTTATCTCTTTTAACACTCAGCTGTCACCTGAGGGGTCTGGGGAGAACTGGGCAGCTCCTGCAAACGACCCATCATGAACAGCTCATCAGGAATGAGATAAGGGGAGTAGAATGCACAGTTGGGTTACACCCACAGAGTGCTAAACTGGCGCCCTGCTGCTGTCACCAGCACAGGCTGGCAGGGAAATGTCACTGTAAGAGCTTGCTGCACTTGGCTTTCAGCCAAGTCACCCATGGGCAGGGTCTCCTCCCACCCCAATCATTTCATGATTCTGTCAGGGACTCGCTTCTCTTTCCTTCTTCCCTCTGCTTCCAGCTGGGAATGTGCTGGAAAATGTCCAGCAAAGCCACCTTTGCACTCTGCTCTGGGAGCCCCCACAGCTGCTGGACCTTGTGCCCTGGCCCTGCACAGCTCCCTTGGGAGGCACGGCAGGACCAGCCTCGGGAATGGCCCTCTGGGATCCATGGCACACACTCCAAGGCTCTGGAATCCCAGTTCCCAGCAAGGAATGGTCACAGTCAGGGCTGCCTTCACGGAATGCTCGCCTGGTATTGAGGGGCAGCGTGGGAGCCCCTGGATCTTGGAGCACCCAGCTGCCTCCCATGTTTGGAGGTGCCTGAGGAGGGCTGGGACCATGCCAGGGACATCCTGCAGTGACATCTCAGCTGTCCCACCCTGCATGCGCTCAGTGCCAAAGTTAACCCTGATCCTGATCTCAATCTCACTCTACATTTAGACACACTCACAGTCCTGTATTTAATCTCATGCCAGCCCCAGACTTGTCTGGCCCCAGACCCAATCCCAACCCCAGCCCTAAAGCCAATCCTATGTTTAGCCTTAACCTCAATCCCAGCTCCAAAGTAAATCTCAGCTCTAACTCCAACCCCAGCCCCAATTCCAAGCCTTTCCTAAATCCTCAGTCCGAACCCAAACCCCACATTTAGCCCTTCTGGGGGTTTGGGGGTATCTCTGTCCCTCTCACCCCGATGATGTTTGGGTGGGGAAACACGAAGGGTGAGAGGGGCAGAGACCCCCCGAGTATCCCCCAGGGCGAGGGGGACAGAGACTCCCCTGAGCATCCCCTGGGGTGGGAGGGACAGATACTCCCAAGCATCCCCTGGGGTGAGAAGGATGGAGACCTCCCAGGGAATGGCCTGGGGTGAGAGGGACAGGGACAACCCCTCCAAAGCACCTCCCAAGCCTCCTCCAGGGGAGAGACCCCCCAGGCATCCCTTGGGCAGCAGACAAAATAAACTTGGCAGAAATCAAATCTAACTCTACATAAAAAGCTTTGAGCAATATTTGCTCTTCCTACAAGTCACTTGTGATGAAAACACAGACAAATCCCAGACATTAATACAAGCATTAAACTGACAATACAAGCAATTATGGTGGCAATTCACAGTTTCATCAGTTCCCGCACAGCTCCAGCTCAGCTGCTGGAAGGTTCCAATAATAGGAAAACAAAAATTTTCCAGAATCCAATTATTAAAAGGAAGGAAAAACTGTGTGTAGCTGTCACAAAGGTGATAGGCACAAAGAGATAAATGATTCTCACATCTGGCAAAGACTTCCAGGCTGTGAATTTGGGAGTGCTTTAGCTCCTTGTGCTGGGCTTCTTGGAGGATGTTTGTGCTCCTCACCCTGGGGCAATGAATGACCCTTGTCAGTCCCACTGGTAACATTTGCTCTCTTTGCACCAGTGATTTTTACAAATTTTTCCAGGAAGGACAACAAAATACTTTCTTCAGACTGCCTACCCAAGACAGCCATTTCCCCCACAAGTTCTCTCACACCCCTCTCAAAGGGAGGTGCATCCAAGTTTCCAAGGGCTCCTCCAGAAAGAAGCACAACCTCCCCAGAGGAGGAACAGTGCTGTCAAAGGTACTTGGGGTCAGGGAACAGTGCCCTGCACCCACTGTGCCAAAATATTGTCACAGTCTGGTTATTAAAATTTTTAGAGGGACATCTCTGCCCCAATTAAGGTGCTAACGAGACCAAATCCAAAGTAATTGGTGTGGATTTTATTGATCAGTAAATGTGAGGTAGAGAGAGAGATTGAAAGGAAAAGAAAAGAAGGGGAGAGCAAGAGAGTGACATGGACAGAGACCTCTCCTGGGGAGGGGCAGGTGTGACACTGTCCCCTGTGTGTGTCTGGCCTTCTCGGGGTGGGGGTTTCACACCTGAGCCAGTCTGGGTAAGGGGGGTGGTGTTGACTCCCCCTGAGCAGGGGTTACCCCACGGTCTTAGGTTACCAAAAGTATGTATTCCATCACCATCTTTAGAAGTTGTTAGAAACAGGTGGGGCAGTGTTCTTTATCTCTTCCATGAGTCATCCCTGATAACTCCCTGCAGGGGCAATCTTCTGCTAATGGCCCATCAAACCTCACTGCATGACTCATTAAATGACATCATCCCATTTTGAGATGCTCCAGCCAGGGGGAGGAACCAAGCATTCCTACCTGGATATAAGGTGAGGTTTGCAACACCATGGACAGCACTATCCACTGGATTATCAGAGGACAAGAGCTCCATAATCACCACTGGACCTCCAGAACAGGACCAGAATTCACTACAGGATCACTGCCTTGATAGAATCACATTCGTCACTCCAAGAGGACTGCAGCCACCATCGGACTGCTACCACCACCCTGACCAACAGCGTGTCAGGTCATACCCTAACTCTGCCACTTTAAGCCAGAGCTTTCTGCCTTTATTTTAATTTTCCTATTAGGTTTTTGTTCTGGCTTGGAATCTCTCACTGGTTTGCTTTCAAACAAGTACAGAACCCCAGATGCCTGGTGACTTCTAGAGAGGGACTAAACAGAGGGACCTTCAAACTCAACTTGCTCATCCCTTGTTTTCTCCCCAAAGCAGGATTTCTCATTCCCAAATCTTGGCCAGATGGAGAAGGAGGCTGTGAGGAAGAGGAAGATGTCTCAGGACATCCAGGCAGGTGAGGAGGAAGTCAGTGCCCCTTTCCCCCTCTCTCCTGCTTCATCTCCCAGCCCAGCATCGCCCCTGGCTGCAGGACAACCCCGCAGCAGACGCCGTCCTGCCGGGGACGCATTGGGGGTTTCTCCTTCCCCTTCCCTCTGGCACAGAGGCAAATCCCATTCTCTCCTTGTTGTTCTTCCCCCAGATACTGAGCTGAGGATGGAGACCAGGGAGGACAAATCCCCGCAGCAGAACCTCATGGAAGAGGCCATTTTGAGCGGCTCCACGGTGCAGGAATCCAACATAGATGAAAACCTCCAGAGATCCCACAGGCAGATGGGCTCCAAAGCCAGCCCAGGTTGTTCCAAGGAGGAAGGAGCCACCTTGTGCCGGGAAGGCGACCGGAGATCGAGCCAGTGCTCAGAGCTGGTGATCCATGAACAGCTTCACACTAGGGAGAAACCCTACAAGTGCTTGGAGTGTGAGAAGAGCTTCAGCTGGAGATCCCACCTGATTCGCCACCAGATGATCCACACTGGGGAACGGCCTTATGAGTGTGGGGAATGTGGGAAGGGCTTCAGAGACAGCTCTGACCTGGTTCACCACCTGATAATCCACACTGGAGAACGGCCCTATGAGTGCCCAGAATGTGGGAAGAGCTTCAATGGTGCCTCCAACCTTACCCACCATCAGCGCATCCATACGGGGGAGAGGCCCTACGAGTGTTCTGAGTGTGGGAAGAGGTTTCATAGCAGCTCAGACCTCCTCAAGCACCAGCGGATTCACACAGAGGAGAGGCCCTTCCGCTGCCACGACTGTGGGAAGGGCTTCAATCGCAACACCATCCTCCTCACCCACAGGCGCATCCACACCGGGGAGAGGCCCTACAAGTGTCCCCAGTGTGGAAAGAGCTTCTCACAGAGCTCTACCTTGACCAGACACCAACGGAGCCACCCATAAGGGAAGCCCTGTGAGTGGCATGACTGCAGGAAAAGCTACATCTGCTGCTTCAACTTCATCTCCCATCAGAGGACCAACATTTGGCAGAGCCTTGGTGACCAACATTCCCTGTGCTCCACATTGGAAAGACGCCTGTCCCTTTCCCTGCCGCTGGCAGTGGTTTGAGGTGGAATCAAAGCACATGAGGATCTGGCCATGCCCCCATCATTATATTCAATCCCACCTCAGGTCATTTGCAGGGACAGGGAAAGGGACTCTCCCAAGGAGAAGGGTTTCCTTTCTGGATGGAAGAATATGCAGGGTCAGGAAGATCCGGTCAGTGTTTCCCCAGTTTTGCCTGTAAATCATTTGTTTGTCTTGTCCCTTCTGTTATCAATATTGTTGCTGTTCCTCTTTGTTCTTTATCCCGTTGCAGTTCCCAGTAAATTGTTTTTATCCCAGCCCGGGATCTTTGCCTTTTGTGCTTTCCATGGGAGGGGGAGGGGAGCGAGCGGCAGTGCGGTTTTAGCAGGAGCAGAAAATTGGGGAATCCCATTCCTGAATCCCAGCCCTTGGAATCTGAGCATCACAGCTGATTCCAGCCCTGGCTGCCACGGCAACAGCCTTGGGAGCGGGTCCGTGGCTGGGGCTGTGGGAACCTCTTCACTCTGGTGCCCAGGGACAGGACTGGAGGGAACGGCTGGAGCTGAGTTGGGGCAGGTTTAGGTTGGCTCTCAGGAAAAGGTTTTTCCCCCAGAGGCTGCTCAGGCACTGCCCAGGCTCCCCAGAAAAGGGATCACAGTTCCAAGGCTGTTGGACCTCCAGCAGTGTTTGGTCACCACTGCCAGGCCCAGGCTGGGATTGTTGGGGTGTCCTGTGCAGGTTCAGGGTTTGGACTCAAGGATCCTGATGGGTCCCTCCCAGCTCAGCCAATTCTGGGGTTCTGTGATCCCATGACCCTCGGGATGGGACCGCAAATGGTTGCCATGGCAACGGATTCTGCCTCCAGGCCTGAGCTGGTGTCCATGGCAACCACGCCTGGCATCGGATCCCCATGGAGCTGCCAAGGGAGTGACCATGGCAAAGGGGCCTGGTGATGGTTGCCATTGAAACTGACCATAGCAATGGAGCCTGGTGATGGTTGTCTGCTGAGGAGCCAATTTGTCACAGGCTCTCAGAGGTGTTCCATGGGGACATTCCAGGAGTCTCCAGGCTGTTCAAGAGCTCCACGGTGACATCCCAGGAGTCCCCAGGCTGCCAAAGACCTGGGATGTCACTGACACTCACAGGGGTTCCTGTCATGGGCACAGTGGGAGCTTCAGGCAAAGTTGATTAGAGAAGCTCCCATTGGGTCTCGAAGTGTAGAAAGGAACCCCCAACACTCCCCAGAGATCCCAAATCCCCAGGCTTTCCAAACTCCTGTGAGAGGAGCCTGGGAGTGGCTGGATCCAATCCCAGCCCCAGACTTTGTCAAAGGTTCATATGTAAAAGACTGGACAGGAGGAACTAATCCTTAATGCAATTTGTCCCACAGGATTAACGATGGAATATAAATGTATATAAATACAGCTATGATTGATTCTGACCATCATTAGACAAAATGATCTTAACCAGAGTTATTTACTCCACAGTAGAGCAGCAATAACAAGTATTATTAGAATATAGTGCTCTAGGAAGAAATTCTGAAGCAAACAGGGCCTTGCTGGAGTTTTTTGAGCCCATTGCAGGCAGAGCCTCCTGCTCCAGCAGGAATGGCCTTTCCTGTGCCAGGACCAGGGCAGATCCCACTGCAGGAAAAGCCCCAGGCCAGCCCCAACACAGTGAAGGCGTCAGACACAAGTGCAGAGTGCCGTGGTGGGGGCTGTGCCGGGGAGAGCCTGAGACACCAAAGGCACCTTGGCAGCAGCAGCTGCTGCCAGGGCATGGCCAGAAGCCTCCCTTGGCAAGCCGGCCTGGTGGCCAGCACTGCAGAGCTGCTGCTTCAGGGGGTGATTTCTGGCTGGGCTCTGCCCCACCCCACTGAGTGACCTCAGCACTGACCCTTTCACAGCCCTTGTGCCTGAGCCCTGCAAAGCCCAAAGGTCACCTGTGCCAGCCACCCTCTGTCAGCCCCTGGGGCAGGGGGAGGGCAAGGCCAGAGAAGGGGCTGCCTTTGGCTGCTGAATGTGGGGCCCAGCAGAGACCAGGAGTCAAGGGAGTGCATGGAGTCCACTGAGCAGCCCCTTCTGCCCACACTGTCCTAGAATGGTTTGGATTGGAAGAGCTCTGCAGTGCTCATCTCATCCAAACCCCTACCAGAAGCAGGGACATCTTTCACCAGACCAGGCTGTTCAGAGTCCTCTCCCACCTGGACTTGAATGTTTCCAGCTTCCCTGGGAACCTGTCCTGGTGTGTCACCACCCTCATCATCAACAATTTCTTCCTTGTCTCTTCTTATCTGAACGTCCCTTCTTTTAGTTTAAAACCTCCACCCTTTTTCCTATTGTGACAGGCCCTACTAAAACCTTTGTCCTGGTATTCCCAATGAGCTGGGTTTCCATGGCAACTGCCATGCCAGGTGACCCAGGTGTCCTGTCCCAGTGACGGCTGCCATGGAAACAGTGCCCAGCACTGCCCCTTTCTGTCTGCCTGAGCTGGCCTTTGGCCCTGGCACTGGCCTTTGCTGCTGCTTCCTTGGGGGCTGCCCAGCCAGCGCGGCACAGGGCAGGTGGCCGTGGCACCAGCCCCCAGCAAGGGATCCCCTGTGGCTCTGGGCAGTGACAGCAGCCCTGAGCAAGGGGCTGGAGCAGTGGGGTCAGTGCAGTGTCCATGGCCACAGCCCCTTGCAATGGCCCAGGGCAGGTTGGGATGAGGATCCCCCCTCACAGCCAGCCCAGGGCAGGTTGGGATGAGGATCCCCCCTCACAGCCAGCCCAGGGCAGGTTGGGATGAGGATCCCCCCTCACACCCAGCCCAGGGCAGGTTGGGATGAGGATCCCCCCTCACAGCCAGCCCAGGGCAGGTTGGGATGAGGATCCCCCCTCACACCCAGCCCAGGGCAGGTTGGGATGAGGATCCCCCCTCACAGCCAGCCCAGGGCAGGTTGGGATGAGGATCCCCCCTCACAGCCAGCCCAGGGCAGGTTGGGATGAGGATCCCCCCTCACAGCCAGCCCAGGCCAGGGCTGCACTGCCCTTCCCCACAGCCTGTCTGCACACAGGCACTTCCAGGGCTCTCCGCATTTCCCTTCCCCTCACTCTTGGCTCACTCAGACACCTCCCAACAACCCACTGCGTGCTTTGAGCTGCTTTGAGGAGTTCAAAGGCTGTCTGTCCCTCAGGAGCTGGTCTAATTCTGCCTTCAGCAACTCTGGATTTGTGTTCACTGTAGAACTTCCTGTGTGTCTAAAACATTCCTTTCATGGTTCTGTCTTGGGGAAGGGGAACCTCCTTGGAGGCACCTTGGGCTTGGCACACACTTGAGGAGGGTGTCTGTTTTCAGTGGGGAAACTCAAGAGTTTTAGAGTGCTTAAAAAAATAAAAGAAAAGGCCTCTTTGCCTGAGTGCAGGCAGCTCTGTGAGCAAAGCAGATGCCAGGTGAGTGAGGAGAGACAGGATGGGGTTGAGGAATGTGGAGCAAGGTTGTCCACACTGGCTCAGACCTCAAATCAAAGCTTCTCTGAGCAGGCCACACCTCCTGAGGAGAGATCCTGGATCAGTAGCAGTCCCAGAATGCTGCAATCACCTCTTCTCTACAGAGAAAAATACACCCTTTAAAATAGGAAGATGGATTTATCAGAAGCTCTTTGAAATATTTCTGCTGAACTAAAAGAAAAAAGCTTCCTAATGAACAGCACCAGAGCAGAGGGAAATCAAGACAGAGCCATGGTTTGTCAGGACTGGCTTGATCCTAATGAGCCCCGTGGTGCATTTTGAGCTGAGTCCTTGAACCTCAGGGCCTGAGAGGAGATTTCAGGAACCTTTCCAGGGGTCAAAGTCAGAGGAAAAACCCAAAGTGTCTTGAGGCATTAATGGGTCCCACTGAGGTCCATCCCCAATCCAAGCTCCTCATGGAGCCCTTGCAGGAGAGAATTGGAGGCCAGGATTGCACAGAAACCTCTCAGGGACTCCGTGTGGGAAGGAAAATCCAAAGTTCCTTAAAACCTTGAGTATCTCAAAGCATGAATGAGCCCCACTGAGTGTCAATGCAAAGCTCTTAAGGGACTCCTTAAGCTAAATAATTGAAGGCCAGGATTGCACAAACCTCTCTGACACTCCATGGCAAAAAGAAGTACTTAAATTAACCTGGGCACCTCGAAGCATTAATGAGCCCCACTGACAAAGCCTCTCAAGGGATGAGTTACATCAGAGAATTGGAGCCATGATTGCACAAACCTCTCAGAGACTCCCAGGCAAAAGCAAAAGCCAAAGTCCTTTGAAAAACCTGCAGTCCCTGGGAGCCCCCCCAGGGCCATTCCTGACCAAGGCTCCCCAGGGACTCCTTGCAGCAGATCCTTGAGGCCACTGGGGTGTGGGGGGGATGCTGAGGGCAGGACAAGGGGGTGACAGTGGCCAGCCTTGCTGGGGCTGTGCCAGGAGGCCCCAGGGCCTCAGGACAAGGTGTCTCCTCACAGCCCTTGCTGGCACAGATGCTGCTGTGCCCCAGGGCACCAAGCCTTGGCTTCTCTTTGTCCCCACCTGTCATCACTGCCTCCAATTTCCTGCTCTCCCTGGGGCCTGGGGACACTTTCTCAGTCCTGTCCCTCACTGGGATCCATTAACGCTCTCAGGAACTTTGGAGTTTGATTGTGACTTGGAGTTCTGGACAGGTTTCTTCAGCTCCCTCTCAGGGACTGATGTTCAGGGCTCAGCAGAGAGCCCCAGAGGGTCATTGCAGTGCTTGTGCTGTGTCTGTGCTGCTGAGCTGGGCCGGGCTCCTGGCACAGAGGCAGCTCCTGGCAAGGGCAGCGCTGCAGAGAGACAGCTCTGGCCAGGAGCAGCTCCTGTGCACAGCCCAGCAGGGCTGGGGCACTGCCTGCAGCCAGCCCGGGCACAGCACAGAGGCACCGAGGGCTTAAACTCAGCCTGGCCTGGGAGCACAGAGCAGAGCTCACTGAGGGCTCAGCAGAGCAGAAATCATCCCAGTGCGGGAAACAGTCATTGTCTGGCTGTGGGAAGAGAAGCTGCAGTTGCTGCAGGCATCTCCTGAAGCTGCCACATGCCACAGCTTTCAGGAGCTTCCAGGAGCAGTCTCAGAGCTGCTGCAGTTTGGGGGATGTGGCCCTAGGGCAGAGCTGGGTTTCCTGCTGCAGCATGCCAGGCACAGCCCAAGGCAGTTCCCTGGGCCAGGCTCTGCTGCAGGGCTGAGCAGCCGGGGCTGCAGCCAGGGCTGCCCAGGGCTGTCCTGCAGAGCAGGCTCCTGCAGCCCAGGCCGCTGTGCTGGGCCAGGGACTCTGCTGCCTGCCAGGGGCAGCTCTCAGCCGGCCCGGGGAGCTGCTGCCAGTGCTGGCGGAGAAGCTCTGGGGGGAAGGAGCCACCCTGAGCAGGGCAGCTGCTGCTGCTGCTGCTGCTGCTGCTGCTGCTGCTGCTGCTGCTGAGAGGGGCTGTGTGGGGCAGGGCTGCTCCCTGCTCCACACCAGCCTGGGCACAGCTCTGCAGGACACTTCCCAAAAGAAGGGAAGCCAGGGATTGCTGTCAAGATCAGCAGCTTTCCTGAGACTCTTTTCAATTTCCTACTTGGAGCAAGGTCGGAAGGTTGGGGGATGACAAAAAGAGTTTTTCTTTTTATACATTTTTCATATATTCCTAGCTCTGTGAATTACTATGATATAGTTATATAACTATAATCCTTCATTAACTCTAGTACATTTCCAACCCTTTCTCTTCAATTTTAGAACAATGAAATGACCATCTCAACACTTCCCTGAAATATTGTATAGTCTCATTGTCAGGAAGAGGACCTACAAGAAGAACATTTTGTTTTGCAAGCAGAATCTGAGCAGTCATAACATAAAGTGGCGTAAAGAAGCCCTTGGACCAACTCCAATAGTTTGAGCCAGGAGTGGGTGACTGGGGCAACTGAATCTGCTATTGGATTTTCCTGTTAGATATCCTAATTAATCAACCTTATTCAATGGTTGAAATCAGGGGCTGGGTGTTCCCCATCACCATCAGGACACCTGGAAGCTTCCAATAAAGGTTTGTGTTTTACTTTGCTCTTCTATCACTGTTGCAAGAGGTTTTTTTCTCTTTTGATTAGAGGCAAGAGGGGAATGAGAGAAGCAGAACAGGAGTTGCAATCAGATCCTCACAGAACATTGTGAGTTGAAAGGGCCACACCAGGATCATCAAAGTCATGTTGGAACATTTGCTCCAACTCCAGATCTGCACCTTTGGGTGCTCAGTCTCTCTGCTGGGAGCCTCCTAAAGCTCCTTCAGCCCCTCCTCAGCCCATGCACAGCAGCAGCAGCACCTCTGCAGGCCCAGCAGGGCTCTCCTGAGCTGCCTTTGCCCACCTGCACACAGAGCCTGCCCCAGCCAGGGCCCTGCACACAGGCAGGTTTCTGTAGGGCCGGGCTGAGGGCACACAGGGTGGGATGGGCTCTGTGAGCGCTGGCAGGGACAAGGCAGCTGTCAGGAGGAAATGTCCAGGCCCAGGGAGATGCTGAGGGAAGGAGAGGGAGCTGAAGAGAGCAGTGCTGGGGGCACGAGGGCACTGTTGTTGTGTGGGAGGTGCCGTGCACAGCTGGGCACAGGAACAGTGTCCTGAGTGCCCGGCTGTCCCTGCCCTGCCCTCTCAGGCAGGCACAGCACCACAACATCTTCTCTTGTTTCTGCACTCCCCTGATATTTTCACTGTGATCTGGGGCTCCCAGGGAGGCTCTGGCATTTGCAGCAGCTGAGTCAGGCAGTGGCCTTGGGATTCCTGCCAGGCAGGGCTGTCCATGGCAATGGGGTGTCCAAGCTTCCCTGGCACCTGTGGGGCTGTGGGCAAAGCAGTCCAGGGCAAAGGGGAATGAGCTGAGCCTCCCTCCCTGAGATCCCATCATGGGCACCCCCAGGGATCTCCTTGCTGTGTCCTCCCAAGCTCTGAGCTGCCCTCCTGGCTGCAAATCTGTGCCACAGCCTCTCGCAGTCCCCTGAATGTCCCACGGGGAAGGGCAGAGATGCCTCAGCTGAGGAAATGCTGTTGGGTTTGCCCAGGGAGCCGTGAGTGTCCTTGGCAGAAAGGGGGTGCTGAGACCTTGCTCAGAGACCTTCAGAGAGGGGGAGACATTCAGGGCTCCCTCTGCTCTGGGCAGGCTCTGCTTTATCCCAGGGTGACCTGGGAGTGTGATTGTGCTCTGATTGCAGCCAAAGGTGCAAACCCAGGGCACTTGGCAACAAGCCCATGCAGCCCCTCACCTTCCCTCAGCCACAGGGAATCCTTTGCCTCTCCCCTCTCTCCGCGGCAAACTCGGAGTGCAGCAGAAATGCTGGGGATTTCTGACCTCACAGAACCAGGAATGATGTGTGGGTAGGGAAAATATTCCCTCCATCTCCTCCCTGCCCTCCATGTCCTTTAGACCTGGGAGTGCAGCTGCTCAAATGCCTTTCTGCATTAGGAGCCATTCCACTGACAAATCCTGAAGATGCAGCCTTGTCCCACTGCCACACGGCCACAAACCCAGGACAGTGGGGCAGGGATGGCTCCTGGAGAGCCCCCATGCACAGGCCTGGCTGCTCCTGGCACACTCAGACAGCACAGCTGGAGCTCAGGCAGGGCCCTGGCTGAAGGTTTTCCCAGAGCAGGAACAAGGGTGGGTGAGTCCCAGCGGGACAGTCTGCAGGGAATGGCCCAGCTTTGGCTCAGAGCAGCCTCTCCTGACTTGTCCCTGTCCTTTATCCATCTACAGGTGCCCATGGCCAGAGGCAGCAAATGTCCAACAGCAGCTCCATCAGCCACTTCCTCCTGCTGCCCTTGGCAGGCACGCAGCAGCTGCAGCTCCTGCACTTCTGCCTCTTCCTGGGCATCTCCCTGGCTGCCCTCCTGGGCAACGGCCTCAGCAGCAGCGCCGGAGCCTGCGGCCACCACCTGCACACCCCCATCTTCTTCTTCCTGCTCAGCCTGGCCCTCAGCCACCTGGGCTCCATCTGCACCACTGTCCCCAAAGCCGTGCACAATTCCCTCTGGGCCACCAGGCACATCTCCTACTCAGCATGTGCTGCACAGCTCTTGTTCTTTCTGTTCTTCATTGGAGCCGAGTATTGTCTCCTGACCATCGTGTGCTACCACTGCTCCGTGTCCATCTGCAAAGCCCTGCACTACGGGACCCTCGTGGGCAGCAGAGCTTGTGCCCACATGGCAGCAGCTGCCTGGGCCAGTGCCTTTCTCACTGCTCTGCTGCACACGGCCAGTACATTTTCCCTGCCCTTGTGCCAGGGCAATGCCCTGGGCCAGTTCTTCTCTGAATTACCCCAGATCCTCAAGCTCTCCTGCTCTCACTCCAACCTCAGGCATCTTGGGCTTCTCACTCTTCCTGCCTGTTTAGTTTTTTTTTGTTTTGTGTTCATTGTTTTCTCCTGCGTGCAAATCTTCATGGCTGTGCTGAGGATCCCCTCTGAGCAGGGATGGCACAAAGCCTTTTCCACGTCTCCCTCACCTGGCTGTTGTCTCCCTGTTTATCAGCACTGTCACATTTGCCTGCCTGAAGCCTCCCTCCATCTCCTCCCCATCCCTGGATCTGGCACTGTCAGTTCTGTACTCGGTGGTGTCTCCAGCCCTGAACCCCCTCATCTACAGCCTCAGGAACCAGGAGCTCAAGGCTGCAGTGTGGACATTGATGACTGCATGGTTTCAGAAACATTAAACTGCTGGCCCGTTTCTGCAAATCACTTGTAATAAAAGTAATCTTTGATAGTTCTTGTTGATTTGGTTGTGGGAGATTTTTCTTTGTTTTAGTTTTTTCATGTTGTCAACAAAGAAAAGCCATGTTTGTGCCATTTCTCATTTTGTTTCTCTCCATCTTCACAGGGGCCACAGACTGTGTCAATGAGGAGCCATGCTCTCAGTGGCTTTCAAGGAACTAAAGGATCTCCCTGGGAAGTTTTCACCAGAGTTTCCCTCTTTTTTTCCCTTCTCGGGAGCTGCAGCAGCCATGTCTGTGTGCAGAGGTGGGGGCAGACATGGGCTGGCACAGCAGCTCTGCTCCTGCTGGCCACACTATCCTGATCCAGGCCAGGTGCCATTGGCCTTCTTGGCCACCAGGGCACACTGCTGGCTCGTGTCCAGCCTGCTGGCCATCAGTGCCCCCAGGTCCCTTTCTGCCTGGCGCTGTCCAGCCCCTCTGTCCCCAGCCTGTAGCGCTGCAGGGGTTGTTGTGGCCAAAGTGCAGGACCTGGCACTTGGATTTGTTAAACCTCACATTGTTGGATGCAGTCCCCGCATCAACCTGTCCAGGTCCCTCTGCAGAGCCCTCCTACCCTCCAGCAGATCCACACTCCAACCCCAGTTTGGTGTTTACTGCAAAGATGTCCTTGGTTCCACGGGGTCCCTCAGTGTCACAATGGCCCCTTGGTTCCATGAGACCCCACAGTGTAACAGTGATCTCCATGGTTCTACAAGGCCCCACAGAGTAACAATGGACTCCTTGGTTCCCTGGGGCTTCACAGTGTCACAATGCTCTCCTTGGTTCCACAGTGTAACAGTGGCCCCTTGGTTCCATGGAGCCCCAAAATGTGACCACGGGCCTTTGGTTCCATGGGGCTTCACAGTGTCACA
>JAVTVJ010000622.1:0-140457 GCA_034509425.1 Eopsaltria australis
TGTCAAAAACCAAAAGGCGAAAAGTTCAAACAGAGGGAGAGGAGTTTTACTTCATCATTCTAGCCCTCTCCTCAAATTTCACAACCACTGACTCAAAAGGCAAAATACGCATGCTCAATTAGTATTCAACTAATTACCATACAAAGCGGGGAAATGGGAGGTATCAATATGATAAATGTATCCTTATATTTTGAATATTCAAGACTTTTGTAAATATATAGCTCTTGTATTGCTTTGTGCTTTGCTCTGTGTATTAGGGAGCTATCCCACGCAGTTGCCCAGCACTGAAATAAACATACACTTTCTAACAGCTCTGTTAGAGAGTCTTTGTCTGTCTCGAGTTGGGTATTGATACTAGATCGATACTCATATTTTAGTAAATCAATGCCGGTCTATTCTTCATGTCACAGATGTTTAAATTGTGTGTGTATCTTCATTGTTTATACTCTCCCACCTCTTACAGTAATTTTTAGGGAAAATGTCACTGTCCTTC
Organism: Eopsaltria australis; assembly: GCA_034509425.1. Lineage (NCBI taxonomy): Eukaryota > Metazoa > Chordata > Aves > Passeriformes > Petroicidae > Eopsaltria > Eopsaltria australis. Next base: position 494 of record JAVTVJ010000622.1, read on the forward strand.
AAGCTTGTCTACATTTGTGTGAAGGGTGATGGTCAGTGGCATAAGGAACTCTGAAACAACAGAACTAGAAATGGTAGATGGTGGAGTGTACCTGATTTATTGATTAGTCTACCTTTATTTTGGAATTGAGAGAGGGTGTCATGTTTTGCATGTCTGGTGATGAAAAATACTTACAGGATCTGAGTTGGATGCAATTGAGAGCTATATGATTGGAACCAGAATTTCTAAGGAGACAACTCTTCTTTCCTCTCTACCACTCAAGGAAACTGAAACCAAGACTCAGATTACATTTAAGGCTTAGTCCTTTCCTTCAGGGGATGAAACCTAGTGAAGTGGAGAGGAGACTAGTCCAATCAGAGTGGCCTGCAGCATCCTTACTTTGCTGCTCAATAAAGGAATCATGCTGCCTTACGTTGTTATTTTTTTATAATTTATTGTTGATTTTTCTGAATAAGAAAGAGCAAAAACTTCACCTGGTAGCAGAGATGCACATTTGTATACTCAAATATTGTATTAGCTTGAGTATTAAATTACTATAGTCTAATTAATGTTTAAGTGCCTAGTAGATGTTAATTAGATTTTTCGTTCTAAGGGGATTAACTCAGCACCACCACAATAGTTAAGCAGAAGAAGAAAGCAGTGTAAGAAAATTGGCAAGTGCTTGCAGATAATAAAAAGACTTTGGTAGTTTTGTAGTGACAGTTTTTGAACACTGATGATGTGCTAGGTCACATTAAAATTGTTGCAGGAATTGTCAAAAGAGAGTCACTGCAATTAAGAGGTTTTCATTCAGGTGTAGAGTAAGCCAAGAAGGAATAGGAAGTGAAGTAAGGAGTCCTTCAGCATTTTCTGTTGCATAGCCATCTTACAGTGAAGTTTTATCTCTGTGTGAATGCATGGGGATCAACATGATTGTTTTCATTGTAAAGGTACCTCTGAGTTTAAACTGTTGGTTTTGGAAAACAAAAGAAATAAAACTCCTATATTTTTAACAGTGAACATTAAAGAGAAATTAGAGTTAATATTAGGTTGACGTACATGTCTGCTTTGTGTTTTTTTGCTGTTGGTGAGAACATTATTAAACAGAAATAATCCATTTCCCATTTTTCTTCTCCGAGATGCCACTAATCAAGGCTTCAGACAGTGTTCATGACATAAGCGTCATCTTTTTGAGGATGAAAAATGGGAGGAAAAGGAAGGTGTCTGTACACACAGGACAAAAGTATTATTTACAAAGATAATAGTGCATAATTTTTCCTCTGCTCAGAAGACCGTATTAACAGTGAATATTCAGAAATTTTTGGTTAAATCTCCTAAATGGTTGCCTGTGGAGAATAACTATCTCTGGCTGCATGGACACAAAGTATAAGTGAGCAATCCAGGCCTCTGCTCAAGGTTACTCATAAGACAGCTGTGGGAAAGGGAGACATGAAAGCCAAAAACAAGCTGCAGGTGTCTAAAGATTAACTTGGCAGAAGAAACTGTTATTGTAGCCTTCTGATACAAACTTAGTGCTCTAATTAGAGAAAAGTCCTGTGTGAAACTTCTGTATGAGAACAACCACTGTCTGTATGGTAGAAGAAAAACTTATCATGTAGTTTTATTTTTGGCATGCTGTAAAGTATAAGTATGCTCACTGTCGGACAATAAACGGCTTCACTTTTGATCATATTGATCTGGCATGATGTCCCATCATTTTCCCTGCAAATGGTGACCCCGATGTGATCTACAGGATAGAGGGCCTCACGACGTGATCGCCGAGATGGAGGGTCTCGCGGCGCAACTCCGCCTGAAGTGATTCCACCTGGACTGATACCAACTGATGAGATAGGAGGCCCCCGGAGGTATCGGATGCTGATATTCAGTGAAATAGATCACTGAGGGAGCGCGTAAGCTGGCCAATTCCCTGCTGCCCCGGCAGGAAGCCTCGCACTGAGGGTGTGGGATGCCTCACCAACAGGTGGGAAGCCTCGTACATATAGAAGTGCGGGATGACCGGTAATCCTCACTGACAGGTGGGAAGCCTCTGTTATGATCTAATTATTAAAGTTCTTTAGAGATACCTCTGCCTGAATTAAGGTACAAGCGAGACCATATGCCAATCGATAGTATGGGTTTTATTTGATAATAAATATGAGAGAGAGAGAGAGAAGAAGAGAGAGAAAAGAGGGAGTAGGGAGAAATAAGAGAGAGAAGAAAAGAGAGAAAAGAGTAGGGAGAAAGATGGGGGGGACAGAGAGGGACAGGGACAAAAAGGTATCACCACTCCGTGGGTCCCATTGGTGTTCTGATGTCCTCTTCTCGGTGGTGGAAGTCCCCCCAAAAGCACGGAGTGCCATGGGTTGATATACACTCAGGCCAGGTGGAAATGTCCAGGCATGTCCCCCCGGGGGAGGGGGCAGCCTCTAGCAGCAGACTCTGCTTGCATCACATGCACTCCTGTGGTGCAAGGCGTCTGGGGAGCACTTTGGGGGGTCTGTGATAGATTGTGACTCCCCCTCAGCTGCCTCTCACGTGAGAGTCCCGTGGATGTGGCTTGTGGGGTTGGGGAGGCTTCACAGCTGGGCCAGTTTGTGTACTGGAGGATGCGTGTGTATTGCCTCTGATCAGAGGTTATGCCATCCTCCTCCCCTTTCAGCTGGGGGAGGGCTGTGTAAACGTGGCTTCTGTGAGCTGTGCTTTGCCCCCCCCCACCCCAAACTCAGCCAGAAATTATTCTCAGTACGGCTGGTGACTTCAGCTTCTGTGGACGAATTCCTTTCCTTTAGACTGAGATGATTGAACAATAGGCTTTTCCCTTTATCTAATCTCAGCAGTTTAGCTCAGTCCAAAGTCCCAGTCAGGTATCTTCAGGGAAGCTTCTCTGATCAAAACTTTATATCAATGTTTGAGGCATGAACTATTTTCAGTCTCTGACAGCCTCACACAGGGATTGTGTGGGATGAGGGATGCCTCACCCTGAAGGGTGGGAAGCCTCACCGAAAGGTGGGATGCCTCGCTGCGAGGGCGGGATGGGTATGCCCCTTACGCACGGCATTTGGGAAGCCTCACACTGAGGGTGTGGGAAGCCTCGTACCTACAGACGTACGGGAAGACAGGGAATCCTCACCGACAGGTGGGAAGCCTCACACGCGGGCCGTGTGGGATGAGGGATGCCTCACCCTGAAGGGTGGGAAGCTTCACCGAAAGGTGGGATGCCTCGTCTGGTTGCCTCGCCGTGAAGACGAGAAGCCCCTTACGTAATGCGTCTGGGGAGGAAAACGGCCGAGGAGGAGATGGGGATGGACAAGGAACAGCTGGCAGTCCTAAATCTCCTCCAACTTATTATCTCTGTGAGAAGATTGAATGTGATGATTCCATTATTCAGAATCTCCTAAAGTGGGCTTGGGATCGTGAGTTAATCCTGGGAGCGGGAGTAGCCTTTGAGATAACCATATGGGAAACAATTGGGAAGGCACTGTGGGACGCTGTCAGTAGTGGCGGGGCAGAAGCTAAGGAGACTTCCAAATATTCACCTTATTGGAAGCTTATAATAGAGACCTTGCAGGCAATGAAAGCGGAGAGGCAGGCAGCTTCCTCTGTTTTTGCAGCATTAACCCCTTTAGACTCCAGAGCGAAAGAAACCGAAATAAAAATTGCAACCCGTGCAGCGTTCCCGCTTCCCATGGGTGTAGCAACATCGCCCGGAACAGCCACCACGTCCACCTTTTCCACCCAAGCGGCGTTCCCACTCTCCACCTTTGCAGCAACGCCACCACCAGCCGCTCCGTTACCCGAACCCACCACCACCACCAACAATGCTACTCAAAGTAATCAAGAGGTTAAAGAGAAACCCGGTGGAAACCTAAACGAACCAGCTACCCAAAGCCAGCCGCCTGTGTCAGTCACCCACAGCCAGCCGCCTGTACCAGTTGCTGGATGCCAGCCACTTAAACCAGTCATCCGAGACCAACCACCCGAGTCAGCGAGAGCAGCCCTGCAATCGGACTCGCCTCTACAATCCGCCAGGGAAGAAGAAACAAAAGGTGATGTACTGGAAAAATTGCTACGAAACGTGCTTGAAATGTTAGAGAGCCCTAGTAGCCCGCGAGCCTCCAACAGCGGCCACCCCCCCCCCACCCCGCAGCGGTTTCGGATTCTCCCCGCGACCGCTGCAACTAGCGGCGGCTCCTGCCCTCGGCTCCGACGGCATCTCAACGCGCTGGGGGCAGGAGGCTACAGTGACCCCGCAGCTGCCCATCCCTAGAGCCGGCAGCGGTGGGGACCACGGCGCGGCAACAGCCACGGCTTCTCTGCGCGCCGGGCGGGCAGCGAGAAACCTCTTTTCCCAGTAACGCCTAAGTAACAGCAGTTTTCCCTAACCACCGGGACCGCGCGCAGCGAAAACTTTTCCTTAGCAACAGCGTAGCAACACCGATCTTCCCAGGATCAGCGGGGTGGAAGCGGCGGCGGCGCTGCCCACGCTGTTCTTTTACTCCTGTAATTGACTTTACCGTGTCCTGCCTCAGAAACTACGACTAAAAAGTGTGGAAAAGTATGGCTAAAGAATTTCCCCGCGGCTGCACGGCTCATCCCCCCCCCCCCCTCCCCCCAGGGGGCCAGGCCGGCCCCCCCCTTCCTGTTACTCTGCAACCTGGAGGACAGGGACGATGAGAAGCCTTTGACTAAAAACTACTTGAGAAAGCCAGACATACAGTATCTAAATATGACACTCAATCGCCATTTACCACCCAGTTATTACACTATTTGTATACTTATGACCTACTACTGCCATAAAACTGTTCACAGCTTACTACAACTATAAGGTCTCCGTCTGCACCATTAATCATTAAAAGACAATAGTAACAACTATGTGTACAAGAAACAGCTAAACCTCGCCAGCAAGGCGACCCTTTGTTTGGAGTTACATCGCAACAGCTGCTAGGTGAAGGACCTTGGTCAAATGTGAATTTTCAAATGCAGAACGCCATACAAGTGTTACAAAGATCTCAAAAACAAACACTTACTGCCATCAGTACCGTGTCTGAGCCTGGCAGGCCACAAGCCTTCTTACATGTCTGACAAGGCCCTAATGAAAGATATTCCTCATTCATTGATCAATTACACCAAACCATCAAGACACATCCTAACCTCGATGATAGAATGAAAGAACGGATGTTCCTAATCCTAACCTTTGATAACGCGAGCGAAAAAACCCAGCAAATCCTCAGAACATTGCCAAAACCGGCGACGATGGTCAATATGATTGAACTAACAGATAGAACTGATCAACAAGCTAAAGCAGCCTATATTGCAGCCGCTGTAAGTGGGGTAACCATCCTGCAGTGATCACGCGGCTACCCCACCACCTCCCCCACCGCCCCCGCTGTGGCGGCATCCCCCTCTCTTCGCGCCGGGTGGGCGGTGAAAGTTTTTTCCAAGGACAGCTTAGACGACTTTTTTCCCTACCACCGACGGTTCCGGCTTCCCCAGGACAGAGACAACTCAGACCTGCAGAGGCGGGGATGACGCAGGGTCCTACCTGAGAAACTACGGCTGAGAAACTTCAACTGGGAACTAGGGCTGAGAAAGTTCGCCTCCACTGCGCGCGAGCTGTGCTTCGCCCCCCCGCCCCGCCCCCCCGTTTGCAGGGTTGGGAGTGGGGAGGACCAGAGTAAGGCGGTTTGGGCGAAATGTAATGTGAGTGGTAACTAGATTTACCGCAACTGTAAACTAAATCGTAAAAAGAAAAAAAAAAAAAGAGTTACCTTAGTATTCTCTGTGAATTACTAATAGGAATTGTATTACTAGACAGAAATGGATAACTGAATTTTAATCTCTTTTCCGTTTTTTCTTGTTTTTACTTTATGTTAATGAGTGTTGAGTTCTATATCTGTTGCGTTCCCTGCTTCAGTCCCACCCTGGTACCGGCAGCGGAGTCCTAGCCCTATCCTAGGATGCCGTTCGCCCTCGGGAAGGCACCCTCGGAGTGCTGACTATGAGCACAGCTGGCCCGCGTTCGGTCCGGGGAGATGTTGCCCCCGGAGAGTGGTGAAACAGCAAAGAACTACCAGAGAAGGAGGTCTCTTGGTATGTGATTTCGGTAGGTTTATTGCCTCCAAAGGGAGCACATGGACCAAGAGCCAAGAGCAGCTTATTACATCGGTATTTAAGGGAGGAACAACACCCAATAGGATGAGGGCAGGGGACAATACAGGGATGGGGCTGGGGTACATGATCAAATGGGGTTTAGGGAGGGGAGGGGAACAGAGAGAACAACGAATGAACTATGGAGTGACAGGGAATTTCCCAGAACGGGAATAAATAACAGACAAGTCCAGCAACCAATAGCAGGAGCTTGGGTCCGTGGATTGGTGGTCCAACTGCTGCCCCTGGGAGCTCCGGGGGGAAACCCTCTGTCCATGGAACCTGTCCGGAAGTCCTCTGGTTCCGAACCACCGCAACATCTCCCCCTATCTTTTTACTTAAAGAAAGTGATTTGTTAACAAAAGAGATTATGAAGGTTTTCTTGAAAATCTGCAATAGAACAAACAAACATTGTTAAAGTATTGTCTCTCAGCAGGACTGGGGATATTAGGGGTACGGGAGGTTCATGGGGCAAGTTTAGGGGGAATCTAAGGGGAAGATATTAAAAAGAAGGGTGTCAGCGAGGAAGAAAGGATCTGGTTGCTTCGAGGGGGAATTCTCACGAGCTGGGTATAGGTAGTAAATTTGAAAGTCTCTTCCTTGCACTAAGTTGATCTCTTCTTGTTCTCCCTCATCTTCCTGATCGCTGTTGGAGTCTGGAGTTTTCTTTCTCCTTCTCTTCCACGCTGATCTCTGTGGAGCAGTGTCTGTAGGAAGAGTCATCTGGGTCTGCTTTGATGGGTGCTCTCGGTAGGGCTTGATGTCTCGGCTGGGGATCCAGCACGGTCCCTCTGGAGTGGAGACACAAGCATATCCCCTCCCCCACACGATGAGTCGAACTGGTCCCACCTTTTCCCTACTTTGCGGGTCCTTGAAGAACACCAGTGGTTGTTCCTTTAATTTAGCTTGGGTCGAATTAGTGAAATGCCGGAATATGGGGGGAGTGGGCTCTTTTGCTGAGCAATTTAAAAAATTGAGGGTAAAAAGAGCTCTACAGAGGCGCTCAATGGGCGTCTGACTTTCTGTTTCCCCCCGTTGTTGTTCAAGGATCCGTTTTATATCTTGGTGTGTTCTTTCGAACATTGCTTGGCCTGTGGGAGAGTGGGGTATGCCTGTGAGGTGTTTAATTCCCCACTGTTGCAGGAATTCTTGTACCTTTTTTGACCTATATGCTGGTCCATTATCTGTTTTGATTTCTTTAGGGGAGCCTAGTACTGAGAACGCCATTGACCAGTGCCTAGTCACGTCTTTGGATTTTTCTCCGGTGTGTACGGAGGCGTACACTGCACCGGAGAATGTGTCAACAGAGACGTGAATGTACTTTTGTTTGCCAAAGGGGGTGAAATGTGTAACATCGGTCTGCCACACTTGGCAGCTCTCTAATCTGCGTGGATTGATTCCGGGGTGAAGCGAGGGGATTTGGTACCTTTGGCAAGAAGGGCATGTTGCTACGATTGCTCGTGCCTGCTCTAGAGGAAGATGGAACATTCTCCGGAGGGCAGGAGCGTTTTGATGGAAGAACTGATGAGAGAGCTTGGCTTGGTTAAAGATGTCTGGCGTGTTGGCCATGCACACGGCCATAGCCAAGGCATCAGCCCTTTCGTTACCCTCAGCAATGAAGCCTGGCAAGTCAGTGTGTGCTCTTGTGTGCATAACGTGATATGGCTGCTCTCGATGGGACAACAGGTGAATCAGTCTCGAGAGCAAGTTAAACAACTTCGGGTTGGCAACTTCTTTTAAAAGGGCATGCTCTGCTCTGAGGACTACTCCGGCTACATATGCCGAATCAGTGACTAAATTCAGAGGTTCTGAGAACCTCTCAAACACTCTCACGACGGCAGCTAGCTCGGCAATCTGTGGGGATCCTTCTATTACACTGACATCAGAATTCCATTTCAAAGTCTTTGGATCTTTCCAAGTCAAGACTGACTTGTGAGAGGATCCAGAGCCGTCGGTAAAAATGGTAAGGGCGTCTCTTATTGGTGTTCTGCTGAGAAGAAATTTGGGAGCCAAATGAAAGTCAGTATTAAAACGTGGATGTTTTAACTTGTGACCACAAATTTGACCGGTATAGCTGTCTAGAGCTAACTGGAGGGATTCATTGGTCTTAATTACATCTTCAAAGTCCTCCAGCTTCCAAGGTACATGTATGTATACAAAATCGCACCCTGCAAGGGTGTCGAGTCTGGCTCTTGCTCTTTTGATAAGTTTTGACACTAGATCTTGTGGGGTTGAAATACTCTTGGACGGTTGATGTGGGAGGAAGACCCACTCTATTATGAGTAGTGAGTCTTTTTTCCCCTCGTCCCACTGAAATATTAGACCATGGTACCTGGGTGTCTTGCCGAGTATGACTAGACGGAACGGAAGGTCCGGGTCCGTTCTGTGGGCTTGTCAGGTGGAGAGTGCACGTTGGACCTTTTGGATGACTCCCTTGGCTTCCGCGGTGATGGCCTTTGGAGTGTCAAGTCTATCGCCACCACGTAGCAGTTGGAAGAGAGGGGCAAGGTTGGTCGTCGTTAAACCTAGCAGTGGCCGGATCCAGTTGATGGATCCGCACAGTTGATGTAGTTCACGGAGAGTCTTTGGATCGTCCTGAATCTCTAGCTGCTGGGGAGCAACGGCCGTCTCGGAGATGCGGAAGCCAAGGTACACCCACGGACAAACACGTTGAACTTTGTCTGGGTGCACTTCCATCCCGGGACCCTCGATGGCTCTGATGGTGACTGACAGGGCTTCTTCTAGGTACTGTCTATTTGGGGAACAAACTAAGACATCATCCATGTAATGCAGGATTCTGGCTCCCGGAAACGACTTTCTCACAGGCGAGAGCACCTTAGCGACGTACCATTGGCAAAGCACAGGGGAGTTAACCATTCCCTGGGGGAGTACTTTCCAATGGTAGCGCCGCATGGGGGCTTCCCTGTTGACGCTGGGAACTGAGAAAGCAAACCTTGGAGCGTCGTCTGGATGTAATGGAATAGAAAAGAAGCAGTCTTTTATGTCGATGACTGCTAAAGGCCATTTTCGGGGGAGCATTGTGGGAGACGGAAGGCCAGGTTGGGGTGGGCCCATCTCAGAGATCACCTTATTGATCTCTCTTAAATCATGAAGGAGTCTCCATCGGTCCTTGCCAGCTTTGCGGATGACAAAGACCGGGGAGTTCCACAGGCTATTTGTCGGTGTTATGTGCCCTTTCACAAGCTGCTCTTTTACAAGTTCCTCAAGGATGCGCAATTTGTCAGCAGGAAGGGGCCACTGCTCCACCTTCACCGGCTTATCGGTGGTCCATTTCAAGGGTGGGGTGGTGCGCACAGCAGCAGCCTTTACTGAAAATCCTTCGGTATTGAGGGGATTTCTAGTTTTGTTCCCCACTGGGATAAAACGTCTCGTCCCCACAGGGTGAACCCAGAGGGGATTACATAAGGTTGGACAGTGGCTATCCTCCCTCCAGGTCCTTCAACGGTAATGTTCCCTGTGCTTTGTTTCGAAGGAACTGATCCTCCTACTCCATTTAGATGACCTGGGACTGATTTTAAACCCCAGTGTGATGGCCACTCAGTTTGGGAAATCACTGTAACATCTGCACCAGTATCTATAAGTCCATTCAGGTATGTGGTCATGTTACCATTCTTCAACACACAATCTAGGTGTGGTTTGTCTTCCCCCACTACTTGTGTCCAGTAAATGCAGGGTGTTCTTACATTTCTGGGGAAGTGTGATGGAAGGATGATGGCTTGGGCAACTTCTGTCCACTTTGAAATATAAAAAGGTGGACTGTTGCAGTATGCTGAAATTAAAAAGCTTTCTCCCGGTCTGATGGTTATTATTTCAGGGAGAATAAAAAGCTCGGGTGGACCCCTCAAAGAATTGCCCGCTACGAGAATGTCTGTCCTTTCTAAAATGTCCTCCTCGGTGGTGACTTTCATGTGGGTGAATGCTGTGGTGTTGAAGTGGGAAGTTGTGACACTTACCAACTTCAGCCGTAGTGGTCTAAGCAATTGGTCATTCGGGGTCATCTCTGATGGTGTCTCCAGTGGCGTGGGCGGTGGAGGACAAGACGCAGTAGATTCAGCATTTAATTTCTCTGAGGAGCGCGGCACTGATCCGCCCTCTCCAACGCGTTTCCCGAATGGGATGGAGCACGTGGTGTCCAGGAGCCTGTGGAAGACTTAGGTGGAGGATGGTTAGAGGATTTCATTGGATGAGGGCACTCTCTTTTCAGGTGATCTGGGGAACCACAATTAAAACATTTCAATCTGCCTTTAAATTGTTCATAGACTGAAGCGGCTCCAATTATTCTGTTAGGGGAGTGGTCTGGTGGGGTTGGCCCGACTCTCATACACATTTCTATCATATGTTCAATGGTAGGGAGTGGATCTGGGGGGAGGAGGTTTAAAAGTTGTTTGCAAGTGGCATTGGCATTTTCTTGGGCCACTGTGCGTAACAGTTCTTTTAAATTATTTGGGTCTGAGATCTGCCTGCTCATGGCCTCTCTGAGCCTTTCTACAAAACTCGCAAAATTCTCATCTGAACTCTGCCGGATGGTTGAATAACTTTGCACAGGGGCAGTGAGCAAAGGCAAACTAAGTAGAGTCTTTTTTGCTACTTGGCTAATGTCTCTTAAGACATCTTCAGGGATGTTGGTGGCTTGATCTATTGGTTTAGTTTGTTTTCCCTCCCCACAAAGGTGATCAAGGGTGAGAGTGGCTTTGTTTGGGTCTCTTTTGTAACTGTCCAGCAGGTTTTGAAGCTGCCGCTTCCACATCTTTTCCCACACCCAATACTGAGCTTCTACTAAAATACTTGTCATGATTGTTTTTATATCAGATGGGACTAGCACTACTGCATTGAAGGTGGAATTCAGTACACTTTTAAAGTAAGGGGAATTTCTCCCGAACTCTCTCTACTTCACAAAGTTCTCGCAAGGCTGCAGGTGACAGTGGTTCCCATTTGGGATTGTTACCCTGAGAGCTGTGGACAACCGAGGCTGCTGCAGGACTTGATTGACTGACCGCATCGCAGACTGCAGCCCTTTCACACTCATGGGAGCTGAAGGGGAGGGTGTGGGGATCTGGAAGTGGGCGGTGGTTAGGGGCGGGACTGCAGTTGGTATGGACAGTCCGGGCGCGTGGTGGGGCGGGGATCTCCCTCGGGCTGGGGCAGGGATCTCCGGTGCGAGGGGAGGGACCCGACGCGAAGACATCATCGGCCGCGGGGGGGGAACCCGACGCGGGGCCAATCGACGCGAAAGGGAAGGAACTGTGGGAGGGGTTGGGAGGATTCGCGGGCTTTTGGCTTGAGTCTGCGCAGTAGGTGCACGGCTGGCAACATGGTGCCACGCGGCCGCGGCCATCTTGGAAATCACAGCCGTTTTGTAGGATCGAACAATGGGGAAGTGTAACCGGCGAAATTTGGGCTAAGGGTTCCGAGGAAGGGTTTGGGGTGGAGTTTGCTATGGGGGAATCGGTCCCATAGAGGGGAGAACTGAGGGGTGCACTTCCCTGCAACGGGGACGAGGGATTGGGAAAAGGGGAATTAGGAACATGGGATGGGTGGGTCGGGGATTCTAAACTTTCCCAACCATTACGTAAAGCCTCACGAATTAAAATCAACAACGGGAAAAATTTTCGAACAGAAATATCACCCCCCCTCTCTACTGCCTGTAAAAGTTTTTCTACTACGTCCCAAAAACCCAGAGTTTTAACAAAAGAAGCAGAAGCAAAAGGGACCTTAACAAAAATCCACTTGACAAAACGTTTCCAAGCCTGCTTGTTAGCGTTCCCGTTTTTGAACTTTAGGGTCTCTTTAACTTGGATATAAAACTCCTGCTCCATTCGGGACAGCTTAATACCCATTGTCTCCGAATAAAGCCTCCTTGCTCTTTTTATACGACACAAAACTCTCCCCCCGAGCCTGAATCCCACCGTGCCCCGTGGCACCCGAACCGTCCCGCCTGCGCTCGGATCCCGGTGGCTTTCTCGCCGCTATCACGGGCACCGAGCTTCGCTGCCGCACGTGGATTTCGGTTCCTTTCCCGCCGCTTTTTCGCGGACGCCACACCTCACCGCTCCGTTGTGGGTCTTGGTTCCTCGATCCCAGCTCCCGTTGCCGTCACCGGCTCCGGAGGGAGAACATCCAAAAGAGCAAGGGTCTCTGGTTCCGTCAGTCCGCTCAGCTAGCGTATCCGCTCCAGATCGGTTGCTGACGGCCCCTGCCAGCCCCCCGCTAAAACGCGGAAGTTCTCGCTAGGGGAGCGACGTCCCGAAGGCGCAGTCCGGACCGCTGCTGCGTATCCAGGTCGCTCGCAGGGAACCCCGAGAGGTCGGAGTCTCTGTTCGGTGCGCCACTTTGTTGCGTTCCCTGCTTCGGTCCCACCTTGGTACCGGCAGCGGAGTCCCAGCGCTACCCTAGGAAGTCGTTCGCGATCTGGAAGACTTCCTCGGAGTGCTGACTATGAGCACAGCTGGCCCGCGTTCGGTCCGGGGAGGTGTTGCCCCCGGAGCGTGGTGAAACAGCAAAGAACTACCAGAGAAGGAGGTCTCTTGGTATGTGATTTCGGTAGGTTTATTGCCTCCAAAGGGAGCACATGAACCAAGAGCCAAGAGCAGCTTATTACATCGGTATTTAAGGGAGGAACAACACCCAATAGGATGAGGGCAGGGGACAATACAGGGGAGGGGCTGGGGTACATGATCAAATGGGGTTTAGGGAGGGGAGGGGAACAGAGAGAACAACGAATGAACTATGGAGTGACAGGGAATTTCCCAGAGCGGGAATACGTAACAGACAAGTCCAGTAACCAATACCAGGAGCTTGGGTCCGTGGATTGGTGGTCCAACTGCTGCCCCTGGGAGCTCCAGGGGGAAACCCTCTGTCCGTGGAACCTGTCCGGAAGTCCTCTGGTTCCAAACCACTGCAACAATAAATCTTCCTGCCTTCCACTGTTTTCATTCATTTGCTGTTCCTGTTTTGCAAGCATAGACTGGCCATACCCTCCAGCTGTCCCAAATGCACAGCACATTAGGAAGCAGTGAGAGAGGTGGGCTTGTAGCCAGGAGCCTTGTTATGGCTCCTGTGAGGGAGGACTTCACCAACAAGGAGCCGAGATGCAGAATGGCAAGTGTTAGTCAGGATCAGGGACAGAAACAGTGATCAGACTGGACAGAGCATCTCCCAAGAGACAAGGGGCAGGCCTTCACCTCTGGCCTTCTCTACAACTGGGGAAGTAGCTGACCTTGGGCTCAGAGAGCTAAACGTAACTCAGCCAACTAAACTTCAGAAATCTGGATGTGTGCTGGGCCCTACTTATCAAGGATCTGACACAAGAAGGGAGAGGTTTCCTCAACTACCTCTAAAACAAGAGGCTTTCTGGTAATGAGCTATCGCAAGCATCTGTGCCAATAGACTTGGTGGATAGATGACAACTCTAAAATGTACAGTGTTCCCACAGCACTGCTAAAAAACAGTTTTCCACGTTTAAATTTTTTCCATATTTCAGCTTGAAAACTGTCTCATGAAATCTTTTGAATTTCAAAGTGACACACTTCTCAGTCTTCTGCAATCCCTCCTACCAGAAATAGCTACAAAACTGTCCTTAACAGACACTGCATCCTGCCCCAGAATTTTTCCAGTGCCATGAAAATTGACAAAACTGCACTTTTGCACCCAGGGTCTGCCAGGGACTCTGTGGTCTATGCCTAGCCAGCTGCCTTTGTCAGGTTTCTGTAACTTAGTGAGATAATAAGTGTTGCGGTGGTTCAGAACCAGGAAAGACGAGGACTTCCGGTGGCATGTTCCACAGACCGAGAGTTTCCCCCCGAAGCTCCCAGAGGCAGTGGTTTGGACCACTAAGCCACGAACCCCAAGTTCCTGCTATTGGTTCCTTGATTTGTCTGTTATGTTTCCCCGTTCTGGGAAATTCCCTGTCACTCCATTGTTCATTCGTTGTTCTCTCTTCCCCCTCCCCTCCCTAAACCCCATTCGGCAATGTACCCCGGCCCCTCCCATGTAATGCCCCTTTGCCCTCAGTTTATTGGATGTTGTTCCTCCCTTAAATACCCATGTAATGAGCTATTCTTGGCTCTTGGTCTCTGTTCCCCCTCGGAAGTAATAAACCTGCCGAATTCACACACTAAGAGCCCTCCTTCTCTGGGAGTTCTCTGCTATCTCGCCGTGCTCTGAGGGCAACATCTCCTCCGACTGAGACGCGGACTAGCGGTGCCCATCGTCGGCTCACTGGGGAAGCCCTCTAGAACACGAATGGCCTCCCAGGTTCACGCTAGCGCTCTGCTGCCGGTACCGGGGCGGGATAAAGCAGGGAACGCAACAAATAAGGACAGTGACAGGACAAATAACAAAAACCTCTTCGGTCAGTTATTAGCACTCTTTCCACATTCCTCCATCTCCTGAGCCTGTTGCCTGTGTCCCTTCACCGCAGTGTCTCAATTCTGTGCCATTAATCACATGCTCATTAGTCCTACAGCAGAAGTCTGACACAACTGTGAAGATGCCACAACAAAAGAGCTATTTCTCAGTGTCACCTGCTCAAGAGTGATATATCTTCAAGTGAAACAACATGTTTGGCTTGTCAGATTATTACCTACAAGCAGACTGTTTCTGCTTTTCTTTTTGAAGTATTCTCCCACTTAGGAACTTACACCGACTGTCAACAAAAGCATTAATAACAGGAAAAACTGGTGTAGGTGACTAGAAGCTGGAGTTAGAATGGTGCCAGGTAGTAGCAAAGAACATTCTGGAACACTGTTGAATTAATACTTTTGGGAAAGGCAGGGAAATATAATTCCTTCTGAAAAATCCTACATATTAAAAACAACTTACTTGGTGGATATTATTCCAATATTTAGAGGGATATTTTGTCAAATGAAACAGATGCAGCCAAAGTGAAACAAAACAAACCAAAAAATAACATTGGCTGATTGTGTTCCTGTAAAATACTTTTGAGTTTGAATGAACAATCAGAAGCAAATGTACCTCTGTAAATTCTCCAGGTTAGCCATAGCCTCTAGATGATCAAAGACCTGCTAATCAAAGATAAAGCGCTGACAAGAAAAAATGCTTGAAGAAGTTATCAGAATTTGCTCTTCTCAAGAATAGTCAGCCAATGTTTTTTCTTTGGTGTTTATACTACAGTGGTTATAGCAGATGAACAAGGATTTTTCTTCTCCCATCCAATTTTTTCGTGGCCTTAGACCCCAGAGCCGGAAGTATGAGACTACATCAACTAACACATGCCTGGTTCAAGGGACATGGGCAGCCTGACAGCTGATACTGCTCAGCAGATGGGACCTACATCCACTGGAGAACCTAAAACCATCCATCCTGGTCTCCAGGAACAACAAGGATGGAAACTCTCCAACTAGGCCAACAAGGTCGCACAAGCACTACCACTTGAAATTATTTTCTTAAATAAGCAATGTCTTTTTCTTTCCCAAAGGAAACTCAATATAAACAGGAGCAGATGAATGTGTAGAACTTCTGAAAGTCCCCATATTTTCTGTAAGGCAGAAAAATTAACGCCAGATTTTCAAACATTCTTTGGATCACTTACAGGCTTTCACAAAGCAAAGTACTTGTTACGAATTTGAAGATAAGCATGTCTATATATGGAGGAAATATGCAGGCTGAGATTGTCAATTTCAAATAGATCTTGATGCCTGTTTATACATATATGTGTACTTCTTTTTGTAACTGGAGTGGTGGCTATTGTATTAAAAGAAATTTTCAAATTTTTATTACCCCAATTTTAAAGGTAAATATGAGTCACTCAAAGAACAACCAAGTATTGAGGCTGGGACCTTTAGAACTCACCCCAGAAGGAAAAAATCCAGTGAAATTCAACGTGAAGGCCCTATTACCTTTTTTTGTTAGCTGCCACTGCCAGCTGTACTGGCTGCATGTATACTGTCAACTGTAGTATGGAGATGAAATATGCTGACCCCCCGACAGTCCCATATCTCTGTCCACTTTCCTGGTTTAACTCAGCCTAAAAGTTTCAAAAGAATTTTTTCAGGGACTCACACACAGGGTATGTAAGAATATTTTGAGCTCTATCAGTGTCTATTCACCTATACTGAGTATATGATTGAGTGCCCAGAGTAAAGCACTCCTTGGTCTTAAGCCTGCACCTGAGTTGAATGCCACTTCTGAGCCCACTGCAAATATTCAGCACAACCAATAGTCCAGACCTGTGCCAATCTATCAGTCATTAGCTGGCAATTACTATAACTAAGCTAAAAAATTCAGCCTCTGGAGAGGGACCTTTCTACTCCTCCCTCATACAAAATATTATGCAGAAAGCCAGAGTATTACAACACTTTGAATATAGCCATGTCTTTCTTCTCTTACTCTGAGAAAGAGCTGACCTTCCTTGATGAGTGATTCCTTGCATAACATTAAAGAGTGCAGAATGGAACAGTACCTCCCTCTATAGCCCCTCTTCCCATCTTCACTAAGAAAACAAATGGCAGGTCCCCTCAGCATAGTTGTTTTAAGGCAATGACTTTTCTCCAAGAGATTTACAGCAGCAACCTTCTAAGAGATTTGTTGCAGGCAGTCCTCCATCTGTAGTCTTACATCCTCACTATGGGAGCCATAACTCTCCTGGAGTGAAATGACAGAAGATTGTAATAGCTCATCATGTATTATGATGGCACAGTCTCTACAGGAAGGATTGTACTTGGCTTCGTATGTCTCCTTTGGGCAACACAAAACTTTCTCAAAAGACTAAAATAAATTCTACTGCTTTGACTGCAACCATGCCATCATTGCACACCCCATCCTCACCTTCACACACACACAACAGAACATCCTAGGTATTTTAAAGAACATTTTTTGAAAAGTGGATTTTTTGGGGGCTTGGATACTGGATATAGAACTTTTCAGCTGCAAATTGCAAGTATGATTCTGGCTCAGGCTGGTAACGATGTAAATGTGTAACGGGTGTTTTGGTTGCATGAAATGGTCTACTCATACAGTTCTTCATGCACAGGTGATCTGACATTAGAATTAAGTCCAACAGATATTAAACAGGGTAAACCCCCCATGCTTTAATACACAAAGAGCATGCCTTTTACTTTCATCACGGCAAGAATGTACTACCATAGATACAAAGCAGTACTTACACTAAATGTTTAGAAAGCCGTTTTCCTAGCACACTAAAATGATAAATCTTTTACTGAGTCCTGAATATTTCTGATAGCCTCCTACAGACAGGATCTCCATTGTACACCTCTATCCTCTCACCAGAAAGTTACATCTTTGAGAGTGTAATTGACCAAAATTTTGTTTCAGGACTGGAGAAAGAAAATTTCACCTTCCCGATTCATTCAAAAGGCTCTCTGCTCTTTCTCTTTCCTTGGAGTCTCCAGTTTTTAAATTGAAACAGACCTATTATGACTCATTTATGGGGCTCCAGTACAAAGTAGAATCACAATAGGTTTTCTGAGTTTCTCAGAGAGTTTACTGAATTGACCTGTTCTTCTGTGGTCAGACATGCAGCAAGAAGAAAATCCTAGCTTTAACTGGCAAGAGCACAGACTTA
The DNA here is from genome assembly GCA_034509425.1 of Eopsaltria australis. Classification (NCBI taxonomy): domain Eukaryota; kingdom Metazoa; phylum Chordata; class Aves; order Passeriformes; family Petroicidae; genus Eopsaltria; species Eopsaltria australis. Next base: position 18,183 of record JAVTVJ010000622.1, read on the forward strand.
CTGAGCACTCTGCATATTTTCTTAGCAATGAAAAAGTCTGCAAGAATCCTACTATTCTAATTCCAAAGAAGAACGCCTTGAATGTTTTTACTTTGACTGACAAAAATTCACAACTGACAGGATTTTCAGTGTACAAGCTGGATTTTGTAACATACAGTTCAGTTCTGTGCTTTCTTACTGGCATCCAGTGTGATTTGACACAAGCCTCTATGCTGTAGTTGCACACCACTTAAAAATGTGCAATGGCATGGTTTAACTTTACAGAAAAATGATCAGTTTCACAGGGGTTCTGAGATATATAAGACCACATGGGTCTGAATAAGTCAGTGGGCTTTATCCCCTAACTGCTGACAGAGACAGGCTGACAGCCTATTTGCCATGTGTTTGCTGCAATTCCTTCTCATATTGTGCTTCCATTAGTACTCTGCTGAAATCAGCAGAATCACCCCCAATCCTGCACCGATACACGCGTATGAAAACTATCTCCATTCACTGGGCACATTAGGGAGCAAATATATGTGGTTCTGTGTTTATATAAATTAAAAACCCCATAAAACCAAAACAACCAAAAAAGCCAAAATCAAATAAAAACAACCTCAGGAATATGGAGGCTAAGCAGAATGGGAATTTAAAAATTCAGAGTCATTGCCAAGCACACGCAGATGCAGATTTATTGGTAGATGGAAGAAGTCAACAGAATGATAATAAGCAGAGTTTGTCAATTAGAAGAAGGAGACAAACACACAGACTGCAACAACACCTTGCTGGTGCAATATTCAATTTGTAGTCTGCACAATGCATTGCTTCCCATTTCATTAATGGCAAGGCCAAGTTCTGGCTATCTCTTGGCTGACCACTTAGTTCAGAACTGAGACTGTTCAAAAACTCCCTCCCAAAATTCACACTTAAGAACATACCAAAAAGGACAGATTTTGCCTAATACTATTTTAAAGGTATTTCTCTCATTAATATTGAACAAAAGATATAGATTATATAGTACTTGGTAAAGTCCTTAAGTTTTTAAATATGGCTGGGTAAGGTCAAGATCCTGCACCTGGTGAGAAAGGAAAAGGAAAATATTACCATACAATTAAGGCTTTCTTCTCAGAATAGAAGCAGTTTGGACATAAACTACATTTTTCTCAAGTACTAAAGGCATTTCTGCAATTCTAGGGCCTTCTCTCCGTTGGTGTTCCTCAGTATCAGATGGTACTTAAATCTTACCTGTCATTTTGAGTCTAGCAATGAAATGAAAATAAAGATAAAGCTCATGGCCAGGGCAGAAGGGCAGACCCAAATCTGTTATGAAAAAATAGGTAGATTTTTATTAAGAGTAAATTTGGGCAGTCAGATTTGCTCTTTAGCAGCTTGTGATATAACCATGCCTTAGAGCCTATCACATTCAGCTTCAGAAAGGTATCCATCCAAAAAGCACAACTCAAAAGATGCACTTAGACATATGCCTAAAGTTCAACTTCTGTATTACTTAACTAAGATTCTGCAGGTTCCATTTCAGTTCCTCCATGAAATGCTAATCTAAATAAATATGAAAGCTTATATAATTATGAATAAGCCAGAACCTTTTAACTTTTTCTCTCCTTTCTGTGACTGACCAGACAAAGCATAGTAGAACCAGTGAGAGCCAGGCAACAACCACTGCTGCTATCACTGCATCCCTACCAAAAACATAACTAATCTCCTTAGTCCAGAGGCAGAGATTCTGGTATCTGTTCAAATAATTTCTACAGTTGTCACATACCTGCACTAAACCCCAGTTACCTATGCCACAGCTGGTATGTCTTTAAAAGCTTTTTCATAAAGGCTCCCCTAGCCAATGAAGAACTGGCATTTTTTAATCACTATAAAGTTACCCTTGCCTCTCTACAGCTGCACAAAGCTTTTCATTATTGGCTAGAATTTGTTTTTAAGAGTCCACAAACCTGGGGGCAGACACTGTGTTTTAACGCTTTACTCTTCTGATAATCATGCTGAGCATGTTTAGTCTACACGCAAAAAAGCAGGAGGCAGAATTTCATTTCCATGACAACATTTTGAGGTCCTAAATGAAACTATTGAAGTGAAAGTCCTAAATGAATAGACTATATTAAAAATTTGAATTTGGTGTGTTTAACAGACAGTACCAAGCACAAGTGGCACTTACTGTCTCAGAACGTTTACGCTGTGGTGTGACCAGAGCTGCAGTATTGTTGTCATTTTGCTCCTCTTTGGCCTCTTCTCCAGGAGCAGAGGGAGCCAGAGGAGAGCGTGCTGTTGCTTCTGTGCTCTGTGGACAGAGAGCAGCATGAGGGACAGGCTGTTACCTATCTTTTCTAACCTTACTGCTTTTCAGCTCTACAACCAGCTCTACTGAGCACAAATCAGAAACTTTGATAGCAATGGCATCCTACGTCACTTCAAGCAAATTCAAATGGGCTCATTCCCCAGTACTGCAGATGGCTCTGAATTCAATATTCCACCCCAGCTACTCTCAGCAAGCAAAGTTCTATCTGCAAAACTGGGCTTTTACTTCTTTCAAAGCTCTGCAATGGAAAACTTGGAAACAGCCACCAATGCCTGTGCTACTGCTGCTGCAGACACGGAAGAATAAAACGCTCTCAGAACCTCTTCCTGTACTGGGAAAGTGCAGCAGGGGTTGAGCAAAAGCACCTTTGCTTGCTGGAGAAGGAGAAAATAAACGCCCCTCGTCAGCCTCCCGTTCTCCAGGCTACAGCTCTCTCAGAGCCTCCTCCTTGCACTTGTCCTCCACACCCTTCCCCACCTGCCTTGCCCTTCTCTGGACACGCTCCAGCCCCTCAAGGTCTTGCTGCTTCACAGGGGCCCACAACTGGGCACAGCACTCCAGCTGCGGCCGCAGCACTGCCCAGCACAGGGCCACGGTCCCTGCCCTGCTCCTGCTGCCCCACTATGGCTGACACAGGCCAGGATGCCCTTGGCCTTCTTGGCCCCCTGGACACACGCTGGCTCCTGTTCAGCTGCTGATGACTGCATCCCCTGCGTCCTTTTGTGCCAGGCAGCTTCCCAGCAACTAAGCTGCATGCCTGCTTCCTGTTCTGAGCACCACAACACAGCAGTCAAGCACTTGCAGCTTTGCCCCCACTCCAGGCTCCATTGCACTTTACCAATGGACTTTTCCAAGCAGATTACACAATAGAAAACATCAACAGACACATGCTGCCTCGGGGTTTTGCCTCAGAAGAAGGGCTCACAACTACGCACTTTGTGTCTTTTGCCACAAGGCAGAAGAGTGGCTCCACACAGATTCCTGGACAACACAATCAGCTCTCTGCAGCTTATCAAAAGCCAAAAGACAGGCGGCCTCAGAGCGCCTGTCAGCCCTGCTCCTGACTGCTGTGCCTCAAGAGACAAAAGAACAACCTAGCAAGAAAGACACCAAACTCCCTAATTTCAAGCAGCAACTCCACATGCCCAGTGGAGCTCTGAAATGCTCCCAGGGGAGCACACCCAACAAGCTTGTGGCCACAAACCACCACAAAGAGCTTGTGTGCTCACATCAACATTTTCTGTGCCTGCACCTCCTTGGCCAGCCTGTGGATGGAGACAGGTCTCTCCAGGCTACAATGTCCCCTAGGGATGCGGCAAGGCTGAGAGCAGTGTCTTTGAAATGCTGCCTCCTCTGGATGCAGGGAGCCTTCATGCTTTAGGCTAGCCCCTAGCAGAAGCCCAGCCAGCTGCAGCCTAAACATGACAGGTCAGAGCCCATTTTCCAGCTGGCACTGGCTGCCGACAATCGCTAGATCCTGCCAGGACTCCAGCACTCTGCATCCTCAGACACCACCACCAAGTGGTGCCTGCTCAGAAACTTGCAGCTCTGCCTTGCACTAAAGACAGCACCAAGCACAAGTGGCACTTACTGTCTCAGAACTTTTACGCCGTCATGTGACCAGAGCTGGAGGATTCTTGTCATTTTGCTCCCCTTTGCCCTCTTCTCCAGGAGCAGATGGAGCCAGAAGAGAGTGTGCTCTTCCTTTTGTTCTCTGTGGACAGAGAGTAGCATGAGGGACAGGCTGTTACCTATCTTTTCTAACCTTACTGCTTTTCAGCTCTACAACCAGCTCTACTGAGCACAAATCAGAAACTTTGATAGCAATGGCATCCTACGTCACTTCAAGCAAATTCAAATGGGCTCATTCCCCAGTACTGCAGATGGCTCTGAAGTCGATATTCCACCCTGGCTACTCTCAGCAAGCAAAGTTCTCTCTGCAAAACTGGGCTTTTAGTTCTTTCAAAGCTCTGCAATGGAAAACTTGGAAACAGCCACCAATGCCTCTGCTACTGCTGCTGCAGACATGGAAATGTGTTTTCTTTCAGCCTAACCATCTTTTCCTTAGGCTTCTCCTGCCAGAGCCCCAGCTCAATGCTCCCTCCACAATTCTTAAGCATCAGGAATATCAAAGGTTCCTTTTTCACTCAGGTTTGGAACAGCATGCCTGAATTTCTGCCTCACATGACCTGCAGGTGGTAAGGGAAAATGAAGCTTGATGCTGTGAGTAAACTGCCTGTGCAGGTGAATCCCGCAGAAGAAGTGAATCCAAGCAGAGAAATGTTTTTCCTTTCACAACATCTCTCCAGGACACACAGTTCTTTCAAACAGTTAGCGAGGTAAGAGGATATTAGTCTTGATTGTATCTATGCTTTCACCTATTTTTCCAGTAAGTGAATACAAACTTGATCGAGAAAATGCAAGTTATTCTTTAACACTTGATGCCTCTCTTCTTCCCTGGACATAAAGCCGTTTCTTTTATACTCACCCTCTGTTTTTTTTTAAATAAGTTGCTTGCACTAATTCTCATTAACTTGCTAAAAACAGTTGCTCAGAAGTCTTCCCCCAAATCCCCCTGAGATGTGGCAGTTCTATTGAGAAACAGCATAGAAGGAGCACCAGGGTTCAGGAGCAGACACTCACTGCTTTGAAATTTGCACTTCATTGCAAGAGGAATCACTATTCTAGCACTCAATAAAGAGTCAAGTTAGACAGTCAAATCCTTTCATTGACAAATTTTAGAAAAAAATAAGCTTTCTTTGAATTTTGGGAAGAACTGCAGAGATTTTAGAAGGCCTTCTGAGAATGTCTTCTAGTCTACATTTTGGAAGTTGTCCTGTGTGACCCAGCAAACTGAGGAAATGACAGATTCTGCTGCCACAGACTCTTCTGTGGAGGGAATGGAAGCCCTGCAGGTTCCCTTGCAAATGCTGCCCCCACCCCCCTGGCTACACACACCCCCTTTGTAGCTGAATGTGTTGACAGGAGCTTTACCAAACCAGTGGCATCCTAATGGTCTTTTTGTTTCAAAATCAAGCCGGTCCCTAAGAAAGAGCAGAAAGACACACAAAAGCCAGGTTAGGCTACACCCAGGGGAAACCTCTACTTACGTGCCAGGTGAGTCATGAAATAGCTAGAATAAGCAATGCCATAAACAGTGCAAACTGTAGCAGCAAATTGCTCCATCTCGGTAGCACTGCTGTGCAATTTGCAGACTTTGCTCCAACACAAGCACAAACGAGGCTCCTGTCAGTGGGCAGCTGCCCACTGACAAACGCCTCAAGCAGGAGGATGCTCCTGCACTGAGCAAGCCCAAGGGCTGCTCGGACACTGAGGCCTTCCGTGCACCAAGGCAACCTTCTGATGTCACCACGAGGACGTGGCAACCGTGCCCTGACATCACAAAGCAAACGCTCTGCGCTAGTCTGTGAATTCATGCAAAGCAACCCAACCTTCCCCAAGGCAAACACAAAAAAGCCTGGGAAGTTCTCCTCTGTCACAAAGCAGCACAAACCCCCCTCGTGGGCCAAACCTGGTTGTTCAAGGGATCCAAGATGGGACCAAAACAATGGAAACCAGATCAAGAAAATGGCCCAAAGCAATGCACAGAACCAGGAGAGAAGGCTCTATTGCCATAACAGCTGAAATAATTCCTAACAAATCCCTCCATATATTTGCCCATTTATTTCTCAAGCCCACGACTTCTCTGTGTGTACGTCTCTACCTCTGCTTTTATTCCTCCTTGCAAGCAGTAGGACTGGCAGGATCTGCCCGCCCGCAGGAGCTGCTCCAGGCTGGGAATGCCACTGGTGCTGCTGATTTCCAGAGGCTTCTGTCAGCCAGGTGAAGCCAAGGCAGGAGCGGCTTGAAAGGTGCCAGAGAGCCCCGGCTGGGCAGGGCACGGCACCCACTGCACCGCGGGCTCTTTCTCCTGACAGTGCTGGGCACACCTGGGAACAAGTCATGGCAGCTTGTGGGAAAACCAAGGCGTTTGTGGGGGCTGCACTGCTCTGCACACACCCAGGCCACCTGTGGCACAGAATTTTACTCCTGGAAAAGGTAAAGCAGAGGGTAACAGCTGGAAAAGCTTTCATTTTGACCTTTCTTTATTCTTCAACAGAAATGGCCAAAATGAAAGGTTACCAAGCAGGGCCCGATCCCTGCTGCCAGCTCAGGGTTAGAAAGGAGGCATTACTTTATTTCAGCACTGGGTACATGGGAAATCACTTCCCTAACATGTGCACACCCCACAATCTCACCTACTAGCTTGTATCCGTGGAACTAAGACATACTCATTACTTTGCTGAAACTCACAGGCTAAACATTCCCTCAAATTATTTGACATATTTAAATCACCTCTCAGAAGTTACTGATGGGAGAGTAGGGGTCTCTTGAGGGTCTCTGGTGGTCATTTGGGAAATATCCCATTCCTCAAATTCTCCTCTGATGGTCAAGAGCCTCCTAAAACTGCTTTCTTCCCCTTGCATGCATTCCAGCTACCTTCTTAGCTTACTCTCTTCATTCTCAAGGCTAAGACAGCCACTTGCACTGCACTGGGGGAATACTGGGCTCAGCACTGTCTGCTAGAGCTAAAGGAATTCATGACTTGTTACACTTAAACATTTTCTCAACACCTTCCTTCTCTGGCAATTGAACACAAGCATCTCATCAATGCGCCCTGAAAATGCTTTTGCTGAGTGAATCTACACTGCGTCTTTCTTTCAGAAATTAAGAAAGAAAACACACATTGCCTCCTGAAACCCTTCTGCTCCCTTCCAAGTTAGTGCCCTAATTTGCACAAGCCTCAGGCACATCCCTGATTCACTCTGTGAGAGATGAGGTAATATTTTGCTGCAGCCCAAAGGTTATTAGAAAAAGAATGAAAGTTATTTGCTCTAGGTGGTGTTATTGATGGTTTGGATCTGTTCTAGTTAATTTGTTGGCTGTTGCTGTGAGCTGGGAGACGGGTTGAAGGCCAGACCAAAAAGGAAGCAGGATGAGAGGGCAAGGGACAGAAAAGCAGGCGACTGGGAAAGGAGAATTTAAGTTCTTGAGTACCCAGCCACTGGGAAAGGGGACAGAGACCGCTCCGGCTGGGAAAGGCAATAAAAAGCAGGCATTTTGTTGGCGGGTATGTGTGGGTGTGTGCGCGGAGTTTGGCTCTCAGGGGACGGCAGATGCACACCCGGCTCAGCTGCATCATTACTAAGAAGCAGTTTTCTTTGCTTTGATGGTATTGTCCCCATTTAATTGTATCTAAGAGTTGGTTCCTTTCTAACACCTCTCTCCCGGCAGCTCAGAGCTGCATTGCACAAAGCAGGCTGGCCTGGTGGCCCTGACTATTTCTGCAGAACACTCTGCGTGTCACTCCTTTGCTGTGGCTCAGTGCAGAAGTGCAGGATTGCAGGCGCTTCCTCGCAGAGCTGTGTGAGGCACCGGCTCCTGCAGCTGTGCCCTGACGAGCTGTCACTGCCTCCCGCTGCCCTCGGCTCCCCTGGCAGAAGTGCCGTGCCTGAAGGACGCTGCCCTGTGCTCCAGCCTGCGGAGCAGCCCGGCTCCCTCCCCCCGTGCCCAGAGTGCTGCACACGCTGCTAACCTTTCCCAGGAGTCGCAGGGCAGCCGGCAGAAGAGTAGGAATCGTCAGCCAGGCCACCAGCCCTCGCCTGCCTTTTGCCTTTCTCTCCTCCTGAGCAGACTGCAGACGGCCACTGGCACCAGTCTGCGCTGTGCCCAGCACGGCTCCGCTTCCCCTGGGGAGCAGCCAGCTGCCGCTTTGGCTCCGAGAGCGGAGCATTCAGCCGGTGCCGGGAAGAGGCAGGCAGGCCCGGGCTGCTGCCTCTTGCAGCTACAAGCGCCTCCTTCCAGCCCGCCTCTGCCGAGGCTCAGGCTGCTCCGGCAGAGGGCTCCGGCCCGGCCAAGGCCGGGCCCGCTCTCACCTCACACTCGCTGACAGCTCTGCAGCAGACGAGAGCGCTCAGAGCAGCCTCACTGAGCTTTCTGCTTTCTCACTTGAGCGAAACTCTCCCGCAGCCAAAGACATTGCGCTTACAGGTACAAATCCAAGGGGCAGGAGGCCAAATGCTCTCGAGTCACAGCTGAAGGCCTCCATCTGCACAGGATGTCTTGGCTGCCCCACTCCTCCTTTGGCTTTTCCTGCAAATGCCATTGCCCTTTCTGCCTCAACTAGAAACACCACAGCTGGGCAAACCCCGGCCAGTGGGCCCAGTTCCAAAGGCAGTGTGGTCTGGAGAGGAGGAATGAAGAAGAGCTTTCCCCACTTTCAAACCATAGCAAAGAAGCCAGAAATGTCACTTTGCAGCTTTAGGAAACTACTGGCAATTCGGGAGGAAATGTTGAGCTTATTCACAGGGTTCCAGGGGGGTAGAACATTCAATATTAGGAGAAAAAATGACAAGCTTCTAAATGAGTTGTGGTTTCAGAAACTTTATTTATTCACAATCATATAACCCTAGTCTACAATGCTGGTTGTAGAGAAAACAGTTGTAAAGTGATTGTCACACTTTTTTCTCCTTCTTGCACTCCTTAACTGAAATGATCAGTGGCACCAGGCTGGATGCAGGCTTGGCTGATATAACAAATTCATGCTGCACAAAAGAAAAAAAATAACAAAGAAAAATGAACCATGATTTTCTATGCTCACAGCTTCAAAGGTAGGGTAATATTTTTAAAACAAATGGGGATCAAATCAGAGGAGGTCTCAAGAGCGTGGTGCAACACCGGCACAGGTTGCCCCAGGAGGTGGTAGGTGCCCCATCCATGGAAACATTCCAGGTCACGGGGGAAGGAGCTCTGAGCAACCTGATCTCTTTTAAAGATATCCCTACTCATTACAGCGCACTTGGACCAGATGACCTTTACAGGTTCCTGCCAGCCCAGCCCAGTCTAGGATTCCTCACCATTTTCATTTGAACAGCACCAGGAGTGGAGGTGAGGAGGAGGGGGCTCATCTGATGCCTTGGACTTCCATGGAGGAGGAGCCCATCCCTCGGACACTGTCCCACCTGCAGCCCTTTGCATTTTACCTGCAGGAGCTCCTTGGCAGACCAGCGCCACTCCTCATTTCTCTGCAGGCAGCAGCTCAGGAACTGACGCAGCAAAGGTGAGAGGAGCTCGGGCTGCCGCACCTGTAGGGTCACACCTCTTGCTATCAGGCGTTAAGCCTGGAGAAAAAGGAAACATGAGGCTCCACCTGCTTCTTTCACACCTGTAAATGGTCTCCCAGAGCCCATTGTTTAAGCTCCACTCTGCAGTGGCAGTTTCTACCCTGTCAGAGAGGCAGAGATGACTTCATGACTTCCCTGTACTGTCAAAAAACACAAACCTCAAAGCAGTCACAGCTTTTCCAACACCCAGCAGATCTTGCTTTTGTGGTCTAACATTGCTTGGTTTTTAGTTAAAGAGAAATCCACCAGTCACATAAGTGATTTTTTCCTGTAAGGACCTTGAGAGCTTCCTTTGGACCTGACAGAATCAATTAGCTAGCTAGTTCTGGAATTTGACACTCTTTTAAGCCAATTGTGAAAGCTGAATACGCTCATGTGAGTACATATTTTAAAGAGGGAAAGGTGCGAAAAACCTGGCCACCGTGGTTGGCATGAAGAAGGGGAAGGGAAGCCCAAGCCAGCCCAAAGTGCAGCGCAGCTCGGCTGAGATTCTGCCACCACAGAATTCCAACTACAGCCAGCAGGCCAGGCCAGCTCCTCTCAGCTTTGGGCAGAGTCAAGCCGGACCCTGCTCCAGCCGTGAGCCGCTGAGCCATCCTGCCAACGCTGTGGGAGATCATGCGGCTAAGAACAGAGGTGGCCCTGCAGCCCCGTGCAGGAAGCAGCCCCACAGCTGGAAGTGAATGTGGCAGGGGCCACAAAACAGCCATGCAGCCAGAGCGGCTGCCCTCAGCAGACATCACATGACCGACAGCAGGGCCCAGGAGAGATATTAACTCTTTCAGTGCACAAATGAACTTACAGACATCAGTCCTCTCTTGAGTAAGGGGAAAGGAAAAGGTGAAGACACATGAGGGACACAACACAGCAACACCGAGGTCAATGAAGAAGGAGCAAAGCCCGGATGCGGGGGGGAGAATGAGGAAATGCCTCAGCCTCGGGGCTGAAATTCTTTTGTAAGACATGGTGAAGACATGATCCATCAGACTGCTATTCCTGTAATTCATGAGCTGCATGGGGGGATGTAATGTTTAAACCACAATCCAAGAGCCAAGGCACCTGTGCAGAAGCCAGTAGAAGGTGAAGTAGCTGTGATCTGATGAGAAGCTTGAACAGAGAAAGAGAAGTTGTGATTTAATGGAACCTTTGCGCCCAACATAGAAGAGAACCTTTGCTTCCAGAGATAGAAGAAGAGAACCTTTGCTGCTACACTAGAACAGCTCATCCTTAAAATTGTACCCCATTAGCCAAAGATGAGCCCTCAAAAACAGTTGTGGGGAAAGCTGTAACTCGAGGAGAGAGACTTTCACACTGAGAACCAATTTCCTTCCCGGGCAGCTGATTCGCTGTGATATTAAAGCCGGGGGAGAACTGTTTCTTGTGGAAAAGTCTCCATGGCATGGCAGGAAAGACTCCTTAAGTAAACTGAAGAAAGACTATTTTAGAGGTGGTGAACTGACTGGAAGTCCCAGGTTTTGTCTCTTTATGTTGTCAGTGGGAAAAGAAAGAGGTGGGGAAAGGACAAGTGTTCTGAAGGTTTGTTCTCATTCTTATTATTTTCATTTTAATTCTGTTAATAAAGCTTTCTTCATACCTCTTAAGGTTTTGAGCCTGCTTTGCACTTCTCCTAATCCTTATCTCACAGCAGAAATTGAGTAAATAATTTTAGTAGGTGCACTGGCATTTGGCCAGTGCCTCAACCCACCACACTTGCCTTGGCAGCTGATTTCATTGGCTGACCTGGTTAGTGGGAACTACATCAGCAAAAGCACGTTTGGCTTCTCTGAAGATTCACATGAGCTTGACAGGCTATTTGGAGCAGGGACTTTGCTGTACTAACTCTACTGTCTCTAAGGATTATTACATGAAAAGCATCTCTGCAGTGCTTGTTGGTCCCTTAAGCATAGCTGCCATAAAACAAAACTCATCAAGTTTTTGTTCTGTTCTTGAAAACAATGGTAATTGGAAGAAAGGAAATCCATCAGTTGTTCCTTGAGTAAGGAAACAAAAATTCAGAATCTCATATTCAAGACAGACACATTAAGATGCCTGCACAAATGTGTTGGGATGAAAATGCCTGTTTGGGCACACAAGAGACACCTGCAGCTGTGTCTCTCAGCAGTCTGCAAATTTCAGCCTCCCTTATCCTGCAAAAGAAAGACTTTTCATGCTCTAATCAGGAGAAGAAGTGCTATGCCTATGGAAACCTTCTCTGCTCAGCTGGATACAGTGAGAGGAATTGGGGTGAAGTTCATCTCTCAAAACCACTGTTTTAGGAATCTTCCTGGATTTGGGTTTCTATCCTTCAATTCTGAAAAGATAAGACTAGCTCTGAGATGTGTGGTTTGTGTTATTAGGGCTATCTACACAGACAAAAGAGCTGGAATGACTTAAAACCCAAAGCAAAGTGTTGCTTGAGAATGGGAAGTTTGCGTGTGGTAAGGTTTGAGTTCCCCCGCTGATGCAGCCAAAACGACAGCAGATGCTGATGTGCTGCAGGACATTTTTAGCAGGGGACCTCGGTGGAAGTACTGCCAGAGATGGCAAAAGGATTTTGTGCAACGGCAGAGAGAAGATGGGATAGGTCAGAAAGACATCAGGATCAGAGAGTACTTGTTCCTTACCAAGCCAGGGGTTTGGTTCCAGAAAGGGACTTTTCTTTCCACCATTTCTATTCCCACAATCCCAAAAGACCATATGTCCACTTTGGGGCCATATGGTTTACGCTTCACGATTTTGGGCGCCATCCACCAAGTAGTCCCAACCATTGAGGTCCTTTGATTCTGCTCAGGGATGAGTTGAGCAGAGAGGCCAAAATCAGCTGAGGAAACCAAAAATTTCAGGGCAATTAGGAAACCAGACAAAAGAATTCCTTGATCTAAGTCTGCAATTGTGCTGTTGAATCTGCTGGAAAACTGTCCCTGCTCTGTTTCCTCAGGACTTCAGCCAAGGAAATATGGAATTGGCCATGTCCTAAAATTCTCACATTTTTTACACTGCCTCCAGCAGTTGCTTTGATTCCCTGGAAGCTTAAGATTGTAGCTCCTTTACTATGGAAGAGACACACACAAACCAGTGCCTCTATAGACTGCTTCTTTCTTGTGATACCTCTGTGCACGCTGCAACTGTGCCCTCAGCTCGCAGCAGGGGTCCCCGCACTGCCACCAGCACCATTTTTGGTGCTACAGTCAAATCAGCCCCACCCCCCACATGCCCAGAACCCTGCACCTGACCAAGAATATACCGACCCAGCTTGACAGAACCATCCCTTCTGAAAAGGATGTTGCAGCTCTTTACATCTCGGTGGATCACGTGGTTCGAGTGAAGAAAATCCAGTCCTTGCAGGCACTGAGAGAGAAAACAGAAACAGGACGGCAAAAATTAGTGATGTGATTTCATCATGCAAGAAAGGAAACAGCTCTAAAAGATTCCCTTTCCAAGGGAATGGGGACTAATGGCAGAACACAGTGCCATTGAGAGGAAGAGCTTGCTGCTCCTGCACTGGCAGAGCAGGACCTTTCCAAGGGAAGGCATGCCAGCTTTTGAAAGAGCAACAGCAACTGCTCTTGTGGACTGTCCCCTGCAAACCAGCCAGAATGACTGCTGCTGCAGTGGGTGTGCTCTCTCCATGCAGAGGACAAAGGAGGGTTTGCCAAGAAAGAAAAAGTCCCTCCCTTTGGTGTGAAGTGGATCACTTTTGCGTGGGAAGCTGCATGACAAAGGTTTTATTGCTGGCCTCAGCACAGACCTGGAAGTGTCACATGAGTCACCTTTCAGAAGCCAACAGCATTTCGGGTGCACTACTGTGGGAGTTGTTAACTCAGAAGCGAAGCCTAAAGGCTCGAAGGCTTCCTGGTGGAGTAGTCCATCAGGGAGTCGCCCCCCTGCAAGTAAACCAACTATGGTTTAGCCCGGTTTGTAGACACTCCCATGTTCACGCCCAAGTTGACACCCCTTGTTTGTTACTGGTTGTATTACCTTTCATTAATAGTTTGATTGACATGTACTTCTAGAAAGTTCTATGTACCTCAGTTCTTGATTTGCTGTCACTCCTGAACTCCTCCCCTGACCTTACCTGATTGGTGATTGTGGAAAGCTCCCTCCCCAACTCCTCCCATTACCTGCTCCCTGATTGGTTACTGTGTTCAGTATTTAAGATGTTGTCGGGAGCCTCTCGGGGCTCTTTTGCCTCAGGTCCCAGAGTGTTAATAAACCTCTGTTGCTGAGAGCATTGAGTCGCTCCTTACTTTGTGGCTACTCAGAACTAAACCCTGAAGCGACCCTTGCACGCCTATTGCCTTGTGGAATCTCCTAAGATTCCCTCACTGTCCATCCTCCGGGACGGGACTGTGAGAACACACAGGGGCCGATAGGCAACCACCTAACATAAGGTTTCTGAGGCTGCAGCTGAAGGTCAGAGCTAGCGGAAGAAAACCCGAAAGCTGCACACTACTATCCTTTTCAGCTGAGGACTGTGAGAAATGAGTCTCTCTTTTTCCTTTGCCATTTGTTTCAAACTCTGCCACAAGCACTTTTGCATTTACAGACAAGGAATGCAGTGCAGACAGGCTCCAGGCAAACGTTTATAGAGGCAAGGTGGAGAACAGCAAATACAAATCCAAGAGACAGAGCAAGAATACAACAGCAGAAGATAAGAGTACAAGAACAGAGTACAGGGAATGCACGCACTGCTGTGCAGTTCACTTGACATACTCGTGCTTGTCCATAGCATTCCAGCAACACAGAAACAAAGCTTTGCACATGGAAACTCTCCTGTTCTGAGCCCCTGTTTCCCAGACAATCCTGCCCAAGCCCTGGGAAGCACAGGAGGGATCCCTGACCTCCCGACTGATGGCTGCAATCTCATCCTCACACAGACAACTCTTCCTAATGACATCGCTCAGAGTGCCTCCATCCATGTATTCCATAACCAGCCAGAGATGCTTATCCACAAGGTAGCTGAGAGGAGAAAAAAAGGGCGTGGAGATGAATATGCATGTCTGCGTTGCGGTTTGGAAAAGGCAACAGTTGATTCCTTTTTCTGGGTCCTTTTGAGACGAGGACAGAATGAAAGGAACAGACATTCCCTCTTGGCTGTGCAGTGTTTGCAATCTGTGCAGTCTCAAGGAGGAAGCACAGCTGTGAAAAAACAGATGTCTTAGATGGCCAGCAATTGAAAAATGCAGTTTAATAATAGATGAAAAACCTGTCACACTAAGTGTTTCTAGAATAAAAGCACCTAGTCTTCCTGAAATGCACAGCAATGAAAACAGCTGCAACAATCCAAGGAAAATCCTCTCTAGGACAGTTTATCAATGCATAGGAAGACACTTGGAAAAAATCAAGTGCCAAAACTATGTGGTGCCAGTGAACTTACAGGCTATTGATATAGTATGATACAGATGATCCAGGGTTTTGAACAATTTTCAAACTCTGTGTGCCAGGGAAGACTCATGCAGACAAAATGCATTCTCTTCCTATCCACTGGAGATGAGCAGAGGAATAATAATTAACCAATAATTAACAGCTCTATTTGCTGCCAGTGACCAAAGTGGGTTTTTGCCTTGCGTTTTTGCAGTGTACAAGCAAACATTTATGGGATAAGACCACAACAATTCACCTGTCTAAATAGTTGACCAGGTTGGGATTCCTATTCATCTTCATGATCATGAGTTCATTGACTGTTAGTTCCTTCTTCCTCAGTCTGTGGAGATTTATTTTCTTTATGGCCATCTAAAATGACATTGAAAATCAGTAACTTGAGAAGCTGGTGGCACAAGACCACAACGCACATGGAGCGAGTGATTTTGGAATGACACAGCCGAGCTGTGCCAAAGCGCCTTGTGCTTAGACAGCGGAGTAATTAGGAACTGACATTGCAACAGCCCATTCCTCTGCTGCCTTGGGGACAGCTACAGGACACACGTGGCTACTGATGTTTGGCCCTGTCCACTTGGTAACAATGGTGTCTCAACTGTCACCCACAAAGCTCTGACCACACTCTCTGATGCTCTGTCTGGGCTTCTAAAGAAGTTATCTGTGCCTTGGTACTCTGTGGATACATCCTGGGTTATAAGCAGGGCTTAGGGCTTTTAGGGACACCTTGCAGATCTCTCTCTATGTGCAGTTCCCACGTGCAGCACTGCAGGTGGCTAAGGAACTACCAATAACATTCAGATGTATTTGCTGACAACCAGAAATGAGAATTCAGGACTCTGAAGCTGTAGCCCCAAAGAGCAGTGAGATGCTCTAAGGCACCACCTTTGTTTTAGCAATTGAAAGCGAGTGAACATGTCCTTCTCGGAAAGGAACTGCTGCCCTGCTTGCCTTCCTTCTGGCAGCTGAGAAGGACAAAGACTGTCCCAAATGCATTCTGCAGGCTGGCACCAGCCTGTGCTTCTTGTGCCTTTGCAGCTCTACCGGTGACTCAAAGCTCCAGCCACAGCTCACCCAGAGGGCAAAGCCCTCGAGAGATGCAGAATCTGCGGGGGCTGTTGACATTTACCTCTCCTCCTGTGGCATTGTCGAGTGCTCTACAAACCTCTCCAAAAGTCCTAGAAACAAAACAGCAGCAGAGAAAGGAGAAGCTGTTTAGATCTTGGAGTGAAAGCCAGCCCAAGCAGGAGATCTCTCTTGTAAATGCCTAAAACCTGCAGGATGCATGAGGGGTCTACCAGAAGGCAGATGATGAATTTTCCTCTCAAGTGCATGGGTACTGGGCCTGTTCCTGAAGCCTTGGAGTTTACTGCCTCAGCTCAAGAGAACCTTCATCTCGGGGTTCAGTTTCTAAACTGTGCATTTCTTATCCTCACCACAGAGTATTTCCTGCAGCAAATTCTTGGAAAGAAATGTTCCTGAGAATTATTTTAGGACCACTGTCAGGGCTTAGACTGCTCTTTCAAGCAAGCAAGATGCTTCTCCTTTCATTAGTGTGGCCGTATGATCTTGAGACATACAAAAATGCTAAGAAATGTAACGCACAGCTGCCCCACACGTGAGAGACAGGAGATCTGCCAGGTCCTGTTCCTTGCTGCAGGCAAGACCTTGGCAGCATTGAGATGTCTTTGCAATGCCTTCTGACCACGTTTACAAATTCTGACCAGCACCGAGAGATGGGACAATCTAACCGCAGGGTCTGAACATGTTTGCAGCTTCCCTAATTTCACACTTGATAGATATTCCACCAGCAAATCACCTGCCCCACAGTTGTATAGAAATATCTGTGGTTGGACTCACCCGCTACCAATATTTTCCAGTTCAGTGTATTTCATCATAGGACTTTCTGTGCTCACCATTGTCCCTGATGGAAACAAAATGCAGGATGCTCACTCTAAAGCAGAGATCCCACCTTCCAGGAGATACAAAAGGCAGCCCCAGTGCCTGGGGTTCTGAACCCTTTGTAGTCAGCTGGGTAACAACAGCAACAGCAACAACAACAACATGACAGGCAGCCCTGCAGCACAGATGGCTGGCACAGAGACTGATTTTCTGACAGTCTTTAAAGGCTTCTCTTGACAGGAAATAAAGAACAGGGAGATGCACTCCCAGGAGAGGAGGGCATCTTCTCCACCTTTCAGCAGTTTCCAAAGGAATGCCTTTCTATTTGTGAGCCAGAGCAGCTCATGCTATAACCAATCCCCATGGGGCTTTCAGCATCAGGACCCTCAGCCTTTATGAGCAGGCTGAGCTCAAAGACGCCCTTGCCCGTGTCCCGTGTGAAGAACCACACTGCTTCTCTTCACCCTGACAGCGCGGATCAGTCGCTCGTGTGGGACTCGCCCTCTCAGCACCGCGCACGTCCCCATCTTCCCAACTGGGTACAGCAGGCATGGGCAGCAAGGACAGCAGTGCTCCTCAGGCACTGGTGTGCCATGGACAGCTGCCCAGAGGAGATGCTGACCCTCTCGTGAGTCCAGGCCGTGCGATGCAGAAGCCGGCCCAGACGAGGGGCTGCTGCCCTGGGGCAGCTCCGCGCTGCAGCGGCCGGGTGGCAGCGGGACTGTCCCAGCTAAGGAAGGCTCCAGCCTCTGCAGTCACACCAGCCCTCAGGGGCAGGGCGGGTACCACAGCAAGGCTGGCAAAGCCCAAGCATGAGCACTGACAAGCAATGGGAAGAAGCCACAGCCAGACCAAGTCCTGTTAAAAGCTGCTGCCCCATTCAGGACACACCAGGATTGGCTTTGGGATCGGCCACGCCGAGGTGCAGATCAACGCCCTTTTTGTCCCAACAGGTGATGGTAGACACAGAGTCAGCTGGGCTCTGTTCTCAAGCCCACCAGGTCATATCTGAGAGCACAGCACTAGCAGCTGTTATGCGCAAGAGACAGATTAAATGGGTTGTGCTGCAGAATCACAAAGGGCTTGATGTATTTTCCTAGAGTCTGATCTGAACAGGGATTATGCCAATGGGTAGGATTCTAACACTCGTGGGAATGCCTGGGAATTAGCCATGAAAAAGTGCCATGGATCTGAGGAATATACAGAGTATGGGCTGGAGGCTCGCTCCTGAGAAATGCCTGCAGTGCAGTTTTGTCTGATCACGCCACATCCATGTGTCTCTTGGACACATCTTTTTAAGAATTAAACTAGGATATTAAATAGAAATTGTTATTCAAGTATCTGTTTTTTCTTTGAGAGCTCATGGAAAACACCCCTTGGTGTCTATTTGTGCTGTCACCTGATCTTCTTTCAAAGGAATTCTCACTGAGAAAAATGTAGCATTCTCATAAAAACAAACTGTAGAACTAATAGTGATATTATTAACACTCCAAAAATGACACCAGTAAGACACCTGCAGCAGAAGAGCTTTGTCAAAATGGAGAAAAAAGAAACTAAAAAAAAAACTCTTGAAAAAGAAAAAAACCCAAAACCCCTACAACCCCACAAAAAGGCAAAACTCCAAAACTCATCAATTTCTCTGAAGAATTTTGGTTCTGACAACTGGCAAGAAATCAGGAGTCTAAGGAGGATTTAGGAAGCCAAATACTCTGTTCAGTTTGGCCTTTTGCCTAGGTCATTTGATAGGCCACAGCCTTCTGCTGATCCAGGAACAATTCCTGCTTCTGCCTTTAGTGGAGAGGGAAGATCAGGCAAACCCAAGTCAGTCTGAACTGCACTCAGAGGCAGCAGGAACACCCAGAGCACTCTTTCGCTGCCTCAAAGCACAGCAGTTCCTGCGGGGAGTCCTAAATGTCCCTGCGACACGAAACTGAGGAAGAACATTTGGTACAGCTATGCTGACACATGCACTTCATCAGAGAAATGCACAAGACATACTCAGTAGATCCAGATACTTCTCCTCAATCGCCTGTTGCCGACCAGCTGTGATCACACTGGAGCTGAACAAAGCGGTCAGGCTCCACTCCTCACATGGGGGACTGGAGGAGTAATTAAAAAACGCTGCTGCAGCAGGTTGCACAAACGTGCTTATGTAGACCTGGGAGAAGAAATGAGTTTGTGTCAGAAAGACAGAAACTGCCCTAGGATCCCATTTCAAATGCAAGCCATTAGGAAGATGCTGTGAGCCACATCCAGGGCACAGCTGAGATTCAGCAGAGCAGGAAGTGTCCTTCAGAGCCGTTGTGATAGTGACCAAAGCAGGATGGCACTCAGAGGCATCAACCCACTCCCCTGCTGCTCTGCAGAGGAAAGACAAGAGGGGCAGAAACCACCGGTTTGGTGACTGCAGTGGCTATTGCTGTTTCACTCACTTGGTTTCTTAAAGCCTCTTGCTCCTGAAGGAGGAGATCAGGTTTCTTTCTGATGATTTTCATTTCTTCATCCAGCCTCTTCTCCATTGTCTTGGTCCTAGCCTGAGCTTCCTGCAGCTCTGCCTGCTGCTGTTCATCAAACTTCTGTAAAGAACAAGAGAAAGGAAGTTTTTTCAGTGGAGTGGCTGCCACTCTTATACTCACCTGGTTTTGTTAATCGCCTCTCTGCTGATGGACATTCATCTCCTCCTGGATGCTTCTCGTGTCTTCCTTGTTCCTCCTCTTCACTGCCTTGATGTCACTCTGAGCTTCGGGAAGCTCTGCTTCTGGCTCTGCCTTGGTGTTCTGGACACACAAATGCAGAGCAAGTGACTGGGAGCTACCACCACGCTCAGCTTTTTCCTCTTTCAGCCTCAAAATCACATTCATTCAGCCACTTCTCTCTGCTTCCCTACCCACCTCTGCTTCCACTGTCACCCTGCCATCCCAGTGCTGGTCTCTGCAGATTACAAGGCTCTGCACTTCCAGTGCCTGTGGACTCCTGGCCTCCTCAGTCCCAAGAGCTCCCTTTTATGCCCCTCTTCCTGCCCTTCACTCTGTCACCTGGCAAGTCAGGCCTTACCTGCCCATTCCCCTGTGGCTCTTCCACCTGCTGCCTGAGCTGCTCTTCCTGCTCTTGGGCTGGGAACAGCTCTCCCTGAGTCTGGCACAGCATCTCTGACACAGCAATCTGCTCATGCTCTTTCTCTAGAAGCACCTGCACAGAAAGCAAGAGAAGATGCGTTTCAGCTTCCCATAAAGCCTTCCTGGGACAAACTGATGCCCTCACACATTCCCAAAGCACTGTGCTGCTGCTCTCCTGGGTCATTCTTTGCCCATGGGCAGGCACAGATTCCAAAGTGACGCTGGCTGTACAATCAGGCTCCATGTGGGACTGAATCTCCAACAGCCTCTTAGGCAGCTGACAGGGAATGTGTGGCATTTCTCCAGGGTCTGCTGAGGGCCTCCCTCTGCTTCTGCTGTGTCCTGTTTATTTTTCCATAGTGAGTGACACCCAGCCCTGTGCCAAAGCTCCATCCTGGCTCTGCAGTGAGCAGAGCTCCATCCTGGCTTCCTGTGTGAGCTCACTTCTTGTGAGAGACACTTCAGGAGTTCATGCTCTCTTCAGGCCTTCAGTGCTATTCCTACCTTTCTGACAACTACACTCTTGTTAGAAATCCTAAGGATTGTTAGGAGAGAAGGATGCACACAATGACCCTCTGATGGAAGTCAGAGAGCCTCCAAAGACACCTCAGTAGATGGAGGAGGACTAAGGGGTTTATCCTCCCTCTTTTGTCAACTGAGAATTCTGACTGGCAGTAACACAGACCCTCCTAAGGCCCCATTAACAAATTCACTTACACAGTCCCTGGGATGCCAATGAGGGAAACCATGATTCATGTAATGCATCTATGACCAGAGTCATCAAACACCACCTAGAGCATGGGATTGTTCCACCCCCTTAGGACAGGCCAAAATTTATAAAAAGGAGGATTCAAGGCAGAAGAGGCTGGACAAGGAAAACACATCTGAGGGGAAAAACAACCATCTCTGGAGATGGAAACCTCTCTGCCTGCTTGGGATTGATTGTGGTGGTGGTGCAAATAGAGCAAGAGGCGGAATTCCCAATGAGGAAGCCCTGGGGGGAGGAGGAGTGCTCCCCTGGGGAGGAGCAAACAGTGGTTTAGCCCGGGAGAGGCCGGGCTCAGGAGAAGTTGACACCCCCAGGGCTCATTGGGCAGCACCACCTGCCCATCATAGTCAGCCACTCCCTGCCGTCTAGAAAGTTCTCTGTTACTCCCCTGTTCATTGTATCCCTCCTATGTCAGTCATCCTCTCTCCTCCCCCTGTTCCCCCTGGTTGGTTCCCTTCCCCTTGCTCGTCCCTTTTTCCTCCCCTTTGCCCCTTCGTGATTGGTTCTCCCCGTTCAATAAAAGGTCGTGTCACGGGGAGCTCTGGGTCTTCCGACCCCCGGTGACTCTGAGTACAGTACCTTGTGTCTGTGTCTCTTTACCACCTTGGGTCGGGAGAACCCCCTGGGGTGTGGTCTCAGGTTCGCCTACCAGAGAGCTACTGAGGAACTAGGGCAAACGGCGCTCGGCGACGCGGGTCAAGGCTGGCCCCCAAAGACCCAAGTCGCATCTGCCCTCATTAGTGATCGCCTCAACACCATCGAGGAGGCAGGCGGACGGCGACAATTGATCAACGGAACGTGTCTCTCTTCCTCTCCTGAAGGGATGCCTTTAGGTGAGCTTTGCACCTCCAGCTGCCTTGGAGAGCAGCCAGGAGTATTCAATTACGATGTAAATGATAGATAGATAGATAGATAGATAGATAGATAGATAGATAGATCTCACTGTTACAATCTCTCTCCTACTATACGTTCTATCACCATCAACACTCGGGAGCCAGTGCCCTGATCAGCAGCAATCCTGAACTTGCTCTCCTGTTGTTTCAACAAACCACCCTCTTTGGGATCTGGAGCGTGTAGGTTCTTATGGAATGCAGTCAGAGCCAGAGCACTGCACTGGGAACTGCACTCTTTGTGCTCCTGTGCTCGAGTGAGTTCTTCTGGACTCAGCCACACTGATGGCGCTAAAGTGGCTGCAATCAGAAATGAAGCCCAGCCCCTCCCAGCCCCTTTGAGCTCTGAGGATCAGCTGGAATGCAAGGGCATTCATTTCCTGCTGAATTCCTAGACGTGGAAAAAAACACATACTGATCTCCTGGGTTGCCAAAAGCCATGGGTGCTGTTAACCTGAAAGTGACGTGCAAGGCGCTGCTGGCTGGCCTGGCACCAGAGCAACTCCTTCTACACCAACGACCCTGCCTCAAATGATGTGTTCTCGTGCAAAAATACTGCAACTTCCAGAACAGGAACCTTGAAACCTAAAATTCTAGCAGAATCATTTCAAGAGCAGGAAAAGGGCAGGAAAGGTTGACCAAAAGCACCTTTGCTTGCCAGAGAGAGAGAAAATT
Organism: Eopsaltria australis; assembly: GCA_034509425.1. Lineage (NCBI taxonomy): Eukaryota > Metazoa > Chordata > Aves > Passeriformes > Petroicidae > Eopsaltria > Eopsaltria australis. Next base: position 40,397 of record JAVTVJ010000622.1, read on the forward strand.
AACACAGTTTCTCCACCTAATAAACCAAAAAAAGCAACAATCTAAAACACAAGAGTATAACCCACTACGGTGTCAAAAGCATTTGGAGGTAATGAAATGAGTGTTGGAAAGGAAATGGGCCTTGAGGTGACCGTGGTCATTTAGGAATTAAGGGCAGTCTGACTAAAAGTCCCTCATGAGCCTGTCTTTCTCCAGGCTAAAGCCCCCGCAGCAGCTCATCATTGGACTTGTCCTCCACACCCTTCCCCACCTGCCTTGCCCTTCTCTGGACACGCTCCAGCCCCTCAAGGTCTTGCTGCTTCACAGCGGCCCACAACTGGGCACAGCACTCCAGCTGCGGCCTCAGCACTGCCCAGCACAGGGCCACGGTCCCTGCCCTGCTCCTGCTGCCCCGCTATGGCTGACACAGGCCAGGATGCCCTTGGCATTCTTGGTCCCCTGGACACACGCTGGCTCCTGTTCAGCCACTGATGACCGCATCCCCTGCGTCCTTTTGTGCCAGGCAGCTTCCCAGCAACTAAGCTGCATGCCTGCCTTCCAAGACAGCATCCACAATTTCAAGATGGCCTTCCTGTTCTGAGCACTACAATACAGCGGTCAAGCACTTGCAGCTTTGCCCCCACTCTAGGCTCCATTGCACTTTTCCAATTGAGTTCTCCAAGCAGATTACACAAAAGACAAAGGCATTCCATCATGCTTATAAACAACAGGTGGCTGGATAGGACAACTCAGGGTCTGGCAGTCAAGATTCTCATCTCCAAGGGTGCTCAGACAATTCCCTGACAAGCAGACAAATGGTTGGGTATTTTAAAATTTTTTTCTCCCCTAAAGAGTCAGAACACTCTAGGGACCCGTAAAAGTTCCTGTCCTTAGGAAAGAGAATGATCCAGGACAGTCCAGGTGACATTTTCAGTGCCGCCCTTGGCACTGAGCAGGGTTGGTGCAGAGAAGGAGTTGAGGCAATGTTCAGACTGAACACACCACTGCTGCAGAACCTGAGATAACAGGCGCACTCTGCAAAGCAGTAGGAGCTCTCATTTAGAATTTTCAGCTCATACTGACCTCAGAAAGGACCTGCTCAACCACCACTGGCAGAAATTAGGTATTTAGGGCCGAGGAAGGTGGGGTTGTTCAGACTGCTGTGATGTGCCCAGGGCTTTCTCCTGAGAAGATATGCCAGAGAAGATGGTAAGGGAGAAGTAGAGAAACTCTCCTGTTGCTTAAAACACTCCCTTCCCCCCAAGCCAGGCTTCCATTTGTCACTCAGTTGGTCACTTCCCATGAGCTGTGGGAAAACCCAGCAAACCAGGGAGGCAGAGAGGACGCTGCTGTGAGCCTGGCTGCACTGACTTACAGCTCCCTGAACACTGCAGCTGAGTGGATTTGGGAGCACTGTGAGAAAAGACAGATCAACCCTTGCAGAATGGCCCCACCACCAGACAGGAAACCTTGACAAGGTGTCAGGAATGGCGATGAAACACAGAGCCAAGGACATGTGATGCAGGTGGCCAAGGTAAAGCAACGTGCAAATGTAGAAACTGAAAAAAAGGACTTGGTATTTTCATTTTCTCCTGATGCTGTGTGTCTTGTAGGGATGGACATCCTATTGTGATATCACTAACTCATGGATGGTGACATCATTGAATGTCACATCACTGAGACTATGACATCTCCAGGGGATGTAGTGTGACATCTCAGTGCTTGTATCTGGATGTCAGCAGAGGCTGGGCCAGTCTGGCTTGAGACAGAAATGGCCACAGAGAGAGACAGCAACTGCTCCATCTGCCAGGACTCTTGGAATGAGGTGGCTTCTGCTCTGCCCTGTCGCCACTGCTTCTGCCTGGGCTGCATCCTGCGCTGGACACACAGGAATCCCTCATGCCCACTCTGCAGGACACCGATAGAGACCATCAGGTTTTCTGAGCAAGATGAATGGGACTATGTACAGCTGGCCATCTTGTCCTCTGCAGAGTCACCAGGGACAACTCCCGATCACCTGGATGAAAACAGTGTCCATGGCCCTGAGGTGTCCCCTCCGTCCTCTCCACAGGGAACCTTGTCCCCAGCTGAGCAGGGGGCTGCAGGGCCAGAGCCTGTGGGTGGCCTCCCGCCCGAGGTGTGGGCCACGCTATTCCAACAACACCAGCACCTTGTGGAGCCCGTGCGGCCCTGGCTGCGTGAGAGGCTGGAGCTGATATACCGGGGCCGGTGGTGGCTGGTTGAGGCTGCAGAGAGCTGTGTCCTGCGCTACCTCTGCATCTGTGGCCTGGATGCAGAGGGCTTGGCCCAGAGGCTGCTGGTCCTCCTCGAGGGGCACACAGCACCGCTGGTCCATGGCCTGATCGAGGTTGCTGCAGCCCAGTGCAGCGAGGAGGCCCAGAGGCTTCTGTGTTCCCACACTGCTGGGGATGAGGACAACAGCCCAGCAGAGAGCACCACCTCCAGCAGATCCAAGTCCAGCAGTTTCAGCTCCAGCAGCTCCCAGGAGAGCACTCCCACCAGTGGCTCCAATGTGGAGGAAGAAGCTGGTACCTCAGAGGCCACTCACCATGGGGGTCCCAGCCACCTCCGCGCTGTGCCCAACCCTGTCGAGTGGGACCAACCCCAGAAGGAGCCGGAGCAGCTGGAGCAGCCAGCAGCGGCAGGTCCCTCTGCTCCCAGCCAGGGCAGGGGCTGCTTGCCTGGCGTGGCCCAGTGTGCCCAGAAGAGGAAGGCCCCCAGGCCTCTGGATTCTCCCCAGCCCAGCAAGAGGCCGTGATGGGACTGACTTGACCCCTGCAGCCCTAAGGGAACCTTGTCATCATTTCAGAATAAATGATGAAACTTCATCTCTTCATTTCCCATTTCCCATCCAAAGCCAATTCAGTCCACGATGCCTTTGGGAAGCGACTTCTACTTCCTAGGTCTTGTTTCCAGAAGGTGTTTGTGAGGTCTCCATTAGGTCAGTCCCACAGAGCCGGGGGTCTGAATAAATCTATAAATGTTGGAGTCCCTCAGTAACTGAGAGAGTCTGGCATCCTTAAATGTGAGCACTCTTGAAAATCTTGTTCATATACGATTTGGCTTGTGAAAGTCTGAATCAAGAAGCAAAAAAACTACGGACAAATTCCATTGAAGTTCTTAGTTCTTGCAACTTTACGAGCTAACTTGAAATCGATTGTTCAAGTCTGTAAGGACTTAACCACAACCCCAGAGTTGCTAGGCAGCAGTGCCTTTGCTCCGCAAAGACTCTGCTGTGAATGTGAGGTCAAGGGCAAACATTCTTATGATGGTTGAGTCACTTGTTCTGCTCCAATTAGCAGAAAAGGTGTTTTTCAATGATCTCCAGGGCCAGGAGGCCAATATCTGACGGCGCAGGTGGAACTAAAGATTTAATAAAAATGGTGACCAGAAGTTTGCTATTATTTTTGACACTAGAAGTTACTTAAAGTTGCAATGGCAGCCCAACTTATCTCACACAGAACAGAGCATGCTACATGCAGCTGGACAGAATCCACTTGAAATAATACATTATCTACTGTATTAGTAATGAGTGACAATGCCCCCCATCCCCATAGCAGCAGTGCAGTTGTTAAAATAAAGTACCCTTTAAATCTCTAATGCTGTGGCTGATCATTTTGTTACATTACGCCGTAATTATTGCACAGCAAGTTGTTCACTCAGGTAGAATAATGGACAGTTTTTAAATCTGTCTTCTCTCCTCCTGTGAGAGCCTTTGTGCACATTTCCTCCCACCCTTCTGTTCTCCTTTGTCATGCACAGGTATGTTTTCAGGTCCTGGAAACCTTGATTTTAACCTTTAACTTTGCAGATACTGGTTGCTTATTTTTGTTGCACCTGACATGCACAGAACACCACAACACAAGATGGAAAAAATGCCCTGGTGAAAAGTTTGGAGTTTAAACAGCTCGTGCATAAGGGGAACTGCATATATATATAGGAATGAAGACTTTTATTCTCTCTTGAAACTGGTGGGAGCTATAATTCGAAATGTGACTTTTGACCTGGATGTACCTGGAGTCAGACTCCAGGATAACTTATTTTAATTCTGAGGAATTCCTTCACAGCATGGATCTACCCTGGAGCTGTTGGTGCTAGAAGTGCACAGTGCCTTGGAGCAGTGTTTCAGGGGTTGAGAGGAGAGCCCCAGACTCCCAGCTTCCTCATCTGTTGGCCTCTGATCACCTCACGTGACAGGCAGGCTCCAGTGTTTTTGTTCTTCATTTTTGAAAATATCATGAGCTCCAGTTCTTGCTGGAATTGTCTTTTGCTTTCCAAAGGCAGGCCATGTTAAAAATCAGTGGCCAGCAGTACTGGTCAGTATCATGGCTTGAACAGCACATGTCTTCTCAAAGTTATTTTCACCTGTTTTCAGTTTTCTTCCTCAGCAAAGATTAATTCTTGGATGCTTTTTATATGATGGGTTTTTTTGGTTTGTTGAGGGAGATTTCTGTGTCTGAAAGAAGTGAAAAGACCTCACACCTTTTCTTAGTTAGCTCAAGACAAACTGGTTCTGAGGTGTCACTTGGCTACTACTGACGACACAGTTCCTGGATTCTGAGCATTTTCAAGAAGTGCTTCCTTTATTTTAAGACTCATGAGAGAAAATATGTAAGCAAAGAAAAAAACAAAATCAATTGGATTCAGACAATGCTTTGCCCTCCATTAAGCCACAAAATTACACTCTGCCCTTCTCATTAATGCAAACACACAAACTCCGACAACCTTGGTCTGGAGAAAAAGGAGAACTCTCACTACCAATCACCTCTTCATGATGACAACAGTCAGGGTGGCAGAGCTGCTCTGCATTTAAGTCTCCAGCCATCATATTGACTTATTGTATTCACACTAAGTGAAAAATGCAAAATAAACAGTATTTGCCTCCAAATGAGATACTGTGATTTTAAATCTAATTACTTGTTTGTCATCCAGGCATTTATGCCAAAAGAGAATGTAACATGAATCCCACAGAGGACTCCTTTTCACCCTAATAACACTATTACTTTATTGGGCATCTAAAGTAAGTTATGTATTTTCAATATCTGTGCCTCTGAGCTCTGAAGATTTGTATCTACATTCCCTAGGTAAATTGAGCTGCCATTTTACATTTGTAATTCTGTCCTAGGGAAGCAAGATCGTGTAAAGCAAAGACGTGAAAATACAACTTAAAGGTAACGCTCTAAAAGATTCTGTTCATTTAATTTGTACAGAATTAGTTTGTAATTTAATTTAAAATTATTGAAATTAATTTGGAATTTAATGTGTAGGAAAATTTGCACATTTCACAGCACACCTTTTTGATGGAAAATGGTCTTTTAAGGCTGCCTTAATTATGTAATAGATGATGTTAGGTGACCCTAGAGCACTCATTCAAATCCCTGATATATTGCAAACTCTACTTTTAAAAATTAAATAATCCAGACAGTCCCACCACAAGTTCCAAGCTCCATCCTTACAGTGCAAACCTCAGCAGTGTGCAGGATGCACAGACAGCCCACACACCCCTTGAGGGTGTCTGAAGCCAAGTTCAGATCTTGGCCAATGACTTCTTTTTCCTGCTCTGTTCTCATGGATCATTTCCCTGCAAGCTGAGAAAGACTTAGAAAGCCCTGCACTGCTCTCTGGTTGGCAGCAGCTGTATGACCTGGGTAACCAGGAGGCTCCAGCCACCATGTGCTGCTGCTCAAAACAGCTTCAGGCACCATCCCAGTGACACTGAAAATGTGTTCTGCACTGATCCTGTGGGATCAATCTGCACAAGGAAAGACTGATCCCACAGGGACAGGCTCCAGGGAGGTGAGCCACACAAGAGAACAAAAATAACAGCAGACATGGAAATTGAGGTGATGTCAAGCAGAAAAACTAGACAAAACTGCATTTAAATTCATGTTTTAACAGGCTGAAAAGATATTCTGAAAGATAACATCAATTGTTAAATCTCTCAGACAGGAGCTAGAAGTAAAAGGACAGATCACATCAGTTTCATCTGGATCACCGCTCACATGGATTTATTTTCACATTTAAATAATCCATAGTGTACTGATTTCACAAAGCCTCTCTCACGTACAGATTCCAAACTGCAACAGGCTGCAAAGTGCCCGATCCTGTGTTCTTTATTAAAGAATTCTGTCCATTGCTTAGTCACGTTTTCCTGTCCATAAATCCAGAGGCAAGTACGATACACCACACAGTGACAAGCAAATGACATGTTAGAAAGGTCTGGAAGGGGAAAAGCTAGCGCCAGAAATGCAAGTTCATGTTGACATCCAGACTACAATCAATTTCCAAAGGAGACCAAAGGAAGAACACTCATTAAGCTGCCACTCACAAATTAGAGGTAAAACTGAAGAGGTCTGGGGGACTCCGTTTTGGTTGGTAATTCCTGGCTTTGAAAGTGGCAAGTTCAAAATTCAGGCTGCACTGCTGTACCTCAAACTGGGCAGCCTAATCCTGCAAAGTGTCCAAGTAACTATTAGGTGTGAAAATTTTGCTCATAAAAGCATGTGGCATGTCTTGGGTTGCCACTGCAAGTCTATTTCCTATGCACATGCTCTCTTCAGAAGGGACATGTGTTCCTCCTGGCCACAGTGCAATCCAATGCCATGGGAGGCATTTCTTCTCATGCTTTGAAATGAGCTCTTTTACAATACTTTTCTTTTTAATACTCACTTTATACATTTCAGTGCAGTTCAGTTTGCAAGTTGGTGAAGAGATTCAATCTCTTTCTACCTTTAAAAATTTGAGGTGACATTTCAGTAAACACCAGCTGGGTGAAAAGATTCTGCTGTTGTTTGTGGTATTGCAGGTCTGGTGTGATTCTATGTAAGTGCTTTTGGTATAAGCCAGCACTTATCTCATGGTTGAATTCAACCAATGGTAGTGGCCCCACTTCACTTCAATTGAATAATATGAAGTCTTGGGAGAGAACAAAAATTGCAATATGCAGAGTACAAAGAGGTCAACATTACTTGCTATTTCCACATGAGTCTCTTTCAGCTGCCTGAGCTGTAGTAGGAGGTTGTTGCACCTTCCTCTCTGCTACCTCAGGACAGCTCTCAACAGACTAAAGAGCAGCTGGGAAGTTTTGCTCCTCTCCCTTTTGTTTGTACAGAGACTGTTTCAATAATTCTTTTGCCAAGATCTGAGCCAGAATACTCTTGGATCAGACAAACGACAGAAATGTTCCTAAGGAAGTTTACTGGCTTTCTGAGAAGAAATTAAGGCTTGTATGGTTGCAATACAAACTATAAAGACAGTCATTCCTTAGCAGAAAGGCCTCACAATAATAAAATAAAATTCTCCTCACTATTACAGTCAAAGTCAGAAATAGAAGTCATCAACTCTCTGGACTTTTTCTCCCAAAACCTTTTAGCAAAACCAGAAAGAATTCACAGAAAAAAATTAATAGTATCTAATATTTCAAAAATCAACAGTCTAAGTAAGATTAACAGATTTATTATTTGGACAATCAACTCCTTTTGCAGCTGAATTAGAAACAAATGGTTTGATTAGAACAGTGAAGCTCCAGAAAAGGAGAATTTCAGATGCCTTGAATATCCTTAACCAGATCATGTCAGAAATTCAGACATCCTTCCCTGAGTAAGTGTGAAACAAATGTTGTATTGCATATGTTGTAAAATGTGCCCAATGAAATGACCAAGGTGCTCTAAAGCACTTGCTCTCCTGCTTGATGTTTATTTTCTGTGACCCTTCTTCTCCTTTGGCCATGTCCACATGATGCCGTTTGGTTTCTGTCTTTTTTCTTTTGTATGTTCTCTATACTCTTTGCAGACATAATTGTAGCTCTGTAGCCTATTGTATTAATAGCTAGTTTTTCCAGTACTTTTCCATGGCCTTTCCCTAAGCAGAAAGACAAAACAAATTCCAGAGCTCCAAGCCCCAGGGGGTGCAAGGCCCTGTCCTATCTTGGTTCTTCCTGGGAACCAAGGCCGAGAACAACTCTGAGGTGCATTTTCATAAACAAAGTAGAGACAGTGCTGAAAGGGGGACTGCAGAGAAGGGGCTGGACCTGGGAGGGGGAATTGAATCACCACTTGTTCTTCTAATTGGTGCTTTTAATCAATTATGCTAATTTCCTAAAAACTGTGAATATGTACTCACTCCTGGGGGGGATGGGCTTTTACAGACACCTTTCCATAACTGCTCCTGAAGACCTTAAAAATAAAGATCTCCTTTTGTCACGTTCCCTGCTTCTTAATCCTGCTCTGATCCCGGCAGCAGAGTGCTAGCGCGACCCTGAGAAGCCATCCGCGTTCCGATCGGGGAGGCTTCCTCAGGAAGCCAGAAGTGGGCTCCACTAGTCTGCATCGGGCTGTGGTGTTGGTGCCCTCAGAGCACTGCAGGATAGCAAAGAACTACCCAAAGAAGGAGGACTCCTAGCATGAGGGTTTGGCAGGTTTACTACCCCCAAGGGAGCTCAGGGACTAAGAGCCCCGAATAGCTCATGACATGGGTATTTAAGGGAGGAATAACATCCAATAAACTGAGGGTGCAGGGGCAATACAAGTGAGGGTCCAGGGTGCGCAGTCGAATGAGGTTCAGGGAGAGGAGGGGGGAAGAGAGAACAACGGATGAACAACCGAGTAACAGGGAATGTTCCAGAACTGGGATACATAACAGACAAATCAAGGAACCAATAGCAGGAACTTGGGGTTCGTGGCTTGGTGGTCTAAACCATTGTCTCTGGCAGCTCAGGGGGGAAATTCTCTGTCTGTGGAACATGCTACCAGAGGTCTTCGTCCTCTGCAAGTCTATGGAGGGACTCTAATCCTTCCTGGTTCAGAACCACTGCTACACCCTTTTCTATCACCTCCTTGCTAAAATGATCTCGAGTTTCTTTTCCAGGTTGGGGGAAAAGGCAACACACAGATGAAATAATGAGCACCATGGTTTGAGCCCTGCCAGCATGTGGAAAGTCTCACCTGATCCACAGCATGTGGGGAGAGAAGCACGAGGAGTGCCAGCTCCAAGGCTCTCTCTGAAGGCTGTGTTACATGTGTGCAGACATGTCCCAGATCCTGCCCTGCAAGGGGATGACCACTTCTCCCCACAGCTGAGTGAGGACAGAGCAGAATTTCAGAGGAAGCCCCAGGAAGAAAAGAAGGCTGCACAGAGAATGGCCAGGCAGTCAGACACAGCTCCCTGGGGCTGTGGCTCGACACACAGAACTGGAAGGCAGCCTTTGCCTGAGCAGTAATTGAGATATTTACTAAACCAGTACATGACATTATAGACTCTTCTTACAATTATAGAGAAACCTCCACTTTTTCACGTACATTGACATCGAACTGCGCTTGCTCTAAACAAGCATTTTGTTAAAATGTCAAATTTCAGTCCCTGAGGGTGCATTGAAAAGGCTGACACAGAAATCACTGGCTCTAAGGCAATTCCCTGAAATTTGTGTGAAATGAAAGAGGGGAAAAAAGAGCAAGGCAGAAAATACAAACTTCTAGCCACACTTGCAGTCAGATATATCCCCCTCCTGAGTCCTTCTAATAATTCACTTTCATAATTCAAAAATAGTCACAAATTCTTCCTTTCTCATGAGTCAAAAGCCTGCCTAACCTTCAGCAACAAAAGCATCCTCTTATCCTGTTTGTTTTATTACACAGATCTGCCAGTCACCTAAAAGCAGAGATGAAGGAGAACAGAAAACTAAGACAAAGTTAAGCCTGTGCCTAGGGTCTCTTTTTATCTACAAAATTCCATTAGACATTCACTCCAGTTTTACCATTCAAAGTGTATTAGAATTTCTCAGTTCACAGAATCCCAGGATGGGTCAGGTTGGAAGGGACAACAGCTGGTCATCTGGTCCCACCTCCCTGCTCCAGCAGGGTCAACCCAGAGCACACAGCACAGGACTGTGTACAAATGCGTTTGGAATATCTCCATTGAGGGAGACTCCACACCCTCTCTGGGCAACTGGTTCCAGTGCTTGGTCACTGCACAGGGAAGAAGTTCTTCCTCATGTTCAGGTGGAACTTCCTGGGCATCAGTTCGTGCCCATTCCCCTGGTGCCATTGCTGGACCCCCAGAGTAGAGACTGATCCATGTTCTGAGCCCTCCCTACAGACACTGACAGACAGGGATGAGGGCCCTTCTTAGAAGTCTCTCCTTGAGGCTGAACTACTCCCTCAACCTTTCCTTGTAAGAGAGGTGCTCCAGTAGCTTCATCATCTTTGTTGTCCTCTGCCAAAGCAGAGTCTGCTTCATAACCTCTTGCCCGAGGCATGGTTATATTTGCATCTCTTTACATCCTCATTGCAATCAAGTGCTTGGCATCTTTAATTAATTAATCTTTAATTAATCAGTTTGATGAATTGTCCAGTGTCACCAAAGGCACTCAGCACAGGGCTGGCTGCCATAGCTAACTCTGTAAAGCAGCTGATCAGAACTTGGAAGCTCCTGTCCACACATGGGCTTATGTTACAGTTTCAGGTGCTGGTCAGGAGCAAACAGTGTGCAGAAATTGCTGCTGTGGGCTCAGCTTCTCCCTCCTGTTATTCCAGTTCCCCTCTTGCAGGTTCCTTCAGAGTAGAGTTGCAGCATTCCCAGGAAGAGCACTTAAGAAAAACAAACGTTTAGAGTTGAGTTCCAACTGAATCTTCAAACTGTGGTTTTTCCACATGAAAGTGCTTTCGTGTGGTTCCTTTCTGGCACAGCCACAGGTAGTCCATGCTGACTGGTCCCGCCACTCTGCTCCTCACAAAAAACCTTGGCAAGGTGTCAGGAACGAGGATGAGACACAGGGCCATGGACACAGGATGCAGATGGCCAAGGGAGAGCAACATGGAAAGGCAGAAGTTGAAAACAAGGAAAAATATTTTCTTCTTTCTCCTGGCAATATGCACAGGTGGGGACATCACTCACTGATGGGGGGTGACATCAGTGAGAGGCAGATTGTGACATCCCCTAGTGCAGGATTGTGACATCTCACCCCTCACAGCTTATTACAGATGTTGACAAAGCTGGGGCCAGTCTGGCTCTGCCCTGAGCTGCTACAGAGCATGTCTGAGAGGTATGGGGGGTCAAGCCAGGTTTCTCTGGTTCTGAGTGGTGCCTGTTCCTGGCAGGTCCCGGTGCCAGTTCCAGAGCAACCAGCAGTGTTTCCCCAGCCCTGCCTGGTTGGGGCAGTGCGTACTTGCAGCACTGAGGGAAAACATCCCCCGGCTTGGATGTGGGCAGGTGATGGGGCATTAAGGAGGTGGGAGGGTGTCCTTCTCCTTCCTCTCCTCTCCTGCAGGATGTGACACCAGCAAAGGAGAGCAGCTCCTGAACCTCAGCCCTTCCCCTGTGCTGCAGAGGCCAAATATGGCCACAGAGACAGATGGCAACTGTGCCATCTGCCGGGACACCTGGGATGACGTGGCTTCCGCTCTGCCCTGTGGCCATCGTTTCTGCCGGAGCTGCATCCTGCAGTGGACACGAGTAAATCCATCGTGCCCGCTCTGCAGAGGAGCGATAGAGAATGTCAGGTTTTCTGATGATGCAGGTGACTATCTGGAGATTGTCATCACAGCCCCTGAGCAACTGCTGGCAGCCACCAGCCAGGCAGGGAGAGCTCCCAGCAGCCAGGACGAGAACAGCCCCCCTCCACCCGTGCTGGCCCATCCCTCTTCTCCTCAAGAGACACCAGCCCGAGCTGTTGGCGGTGTCCTGCCCGAGGTCTGGGCACAACTTTTCCGTCGGCAACGGGAACTTCTGGACCCAGTGCGGGCTTGGCTGAACCAGAGGATGGAGTCCATCCGAAGGGACCAGTGGTGGATGGCCAGGAGCACACAGAGTGCCATCCTGCATGCTCTCTGTGTGTATGGGCCAGACCAGGAGATCATGATGCAGAGTTTGCAGGGCATCCTGGAGGAACACACAGTGCCACTGGTCCAGGGCACCATCGACATCATTGTGAGCCAGTGCAGGGAGCGGGCCCAGAGGCTGCTGCGCTCCCACGCTGCTGCAGATGGGGATGACAGCCCAGCAGCCAGCAGCAGCTCCAGCAGCTCCAGTTCCATCTTCTCCAGCTCTCACAGCTTCTCTAGCCCCAACAATCCCAACTCCTCCGGCCCCAACAGCCCCAGATCCTCCAGTTTCTCCAGCCCAAACAGCCCCAGCTCCAGCTCTTCCAGCTCTTGGACACGGATTTCAGCCAGCAGCCCTGAAGTCTCCGTGGAGGAGGAAGAGGAAGCTGCCACAATGGGGGCCACTCCCGCCAGGTGTCACAGCCACCTCTTAGCTGTGTCCGTGACCCCAGAGCAGGACCAGCCCCAGGAGGAGGCAGGTCCCTCTGCCCAGAGCACCAGCCCCGAACCCTCTGTTCCCACCCAAGGTGGGCACTGCTCGCCTGGGCATCCCCGGCGGCCCCTAAAGAGAAAGGCACCTGACCCAGATGACTCTTCCTGCCCCTGAAAGAGGCCCCCCCTGCCAATAGCACTAGCAAGGCTCTTTCAACCCTTTACTTAAGAAAAAAGAAATAAATTGTTGTTATTTCCTTCACACAGTCTTTGGGCTCTGCTTCCTCAGCCTTCAGTTGCCTTTGTCCTTCCCCTTGTGCCCCACCATGGGTGGCACCCATGTCCTGTGGGGCACAGCCTTAGGCCAAGAACCATATGGGCAGCACCTCTTCCCACAGGAAATCCAATGCTCCAGTTTCTCTGGATCTCTCTGCATGGCCTCTTGACCCTCAAGAGAGTCAAGAGCACTTCCCATTTTGGGATCGGCAGCAGCGTTGGAACCGGCCATTCAACTGCAGCATCCCAGTCTTTGAAAAAACCCAGCCTTCTCCTCCAGCCAGGCTTCCAGCTGTCACTCACTTGATCAATTCCCATGAACTGTGCCACAATAATGCTGAGGGCCCATGAGACTGCTTGGGGCCTGGCTGTACTGATTCAGACACATTTTTATTTATTCCCACAGTTATGTGGCTTGAACGATACCAGGGGCCTTTTGCTTGGTCAGCAATGAACTGTCAGACTGCACCTTGCTGGCACAGGGCCGCTCCCAGTCTTCAGAATTCAGGTGGAGAGAACGACTCAGCAAAGGCAGGAGGAGAAAAGTAGAGCTGCATCTCTGGGGCACCATTTGTGCATTTGCACATTTCCTTTGTTCAGGGGCCCACATGCTGTCCTTTGGAGTGTGTCCTTATCACCTCAGGAGTGCTCCCAGGATGGAGGCCCGGTCTTGTGGTTGTGCTGATGAAAGAAGTGCTGCTGAAAGAAAAGGTGGAGAGAATTCCTTCCAGGCTTTGGAGCCCCCTACGCAGCACCCATTTTACTGAGCAAGCAAGGCAGAACAGTCCCACAGCCCTAAACACAGGTGCAAAGTGTCCTTGTGCCCATCACCCTCAATCCAGCAGGGCTGCAGAGAGGACAAACTCTGACTTTTAAACCAAAAGGGAAAAATCTTTTACAGAGCCTGGCCTGAAAGGCCTGGATGTGATGGCCTCTCCCAGGGAAGCTGATGACAGGCCCTGTGAACAGAGACCAGGACTGTTCCCAGGAAACCATAGCCAAGTGTCAGGAGCAGGGATTAGAGACAGGGCCAAGGACATGTGATGCAGGTGTCTGAGGGAGAGCAACATGGAAATGTAGAAATCAAAACTAGGAAACAGTATTTCTCTTTTTCTCCGGACAGTGTGTGCCTGCAGGGATGGAAGGCATGCTGTGTCATCACAGGGTGGAGCAGTCTGAAGTGCAGATGGTGACATCAGGCAGCACTGCATCGTGACCTCACATCCCTCACTGCTTATCTTGGGGTTCCAAGGAGTTTCAGTGCCTTTGGTGCTGTCACTGGGGGTGGAGGCTGATGTCACAGAGCAATGAACTGTGACATCACAGGGGGATGGCTTGTGACACTGTGCCCCTCGTTGCTTCCATTCAGACATTGGCAGAGCCCCTCTGGCTCCAGCCTGAACTCCTACTGAGCAAGACTGCACAGCCTAGAGGATCCAGCCAGGCCTCCCTGGTGCTGGGCACGGCCTGCTCTTGGCAGATCTCGGTGCCAGTCCCGGAGCCATCACTGCTGTCTCTCAGCCCTGCCAGGCTGGGCTGCTCCCAAATGTGCTGCAGAGCCCAGCTATGGCCACAGAGACAGATGGCAACTGCCCCATCTGCCAGGACTCTGGGAAGGACGTGACTTCTGCTCTGCCCTGTCGCCACCGCTTCTGCCTGGGCTGCATCCTGCGCTGGGCACACAGAAATCCCTCGTGCCCACTCTGCAGGACACCAATAGAGACGGTCGAGCTTTCTGACCACACAGACGAGTCTCTGGAGACAGCCAGTACCGGCCCCGAGCAGCTGCCAGAGGCCATCAGCCAGGCAGGGAGAGCTCCTGGCCGCCGGCCGAGAACAGTCCCCATGGCCCTGCGGTGTCCAGTGCAGCTCCTCCACAGGGAACCTTGTCCCCAGCTGAGCAGGGCCCCTCAGGGCTGGAGCTCCTGGCTGGCCTCCCGCCCGAGGTGTGGGCCGGACTTTTCCGTGGCTGACCGCTGCTGCTGGAACCCGTGCGGGCCTGGCTGCGCCAGAGGCTGGAGGGGATATTCCGGCGCTGGTGGTGGCTGCTTGAGGCCGCAGAGAGCTCCATCCTGCACGACCTGTGCGCCAAGGGGCCGAATGCCGAGGTGTTGGTGCAGGGGCTGCAGCCTGTCCTCGGATACCACACGGCACCGCTGGTGCATGGCGTCATCAGCATCATTGTGGGCCAGTGCAGCGAGGAGGCCCAGAGGCTGCTGCGCTCTGGTGCCCTCAGGGACGAGAACAATGGCCCTGTGGCCAGTGCCAGCTCCAGCTCCAGCTCCAGCTCCAGCTCCAGCTCCAGCAGCTCCCAGAGCAGCAGTTCCTGGATGGGGGCTCCTGCCTATGGCCCCAAACTCTATGACATGGAGGAGGAAGCCAGCACATCCAATACTGCGTTTCCCAAGGGTCCCAGCCAGCCCCCACCTGCACCTGTCCCCATGGAGTGGGACTGGCCCCAGGAGGAGCCAGCACAGGAGGTGGTGACAGCGGCAGATCCCTGTGCCCAGGGCAGCAGCTTCAGCCCCTCGCCCCCTGCCCTGGGCTGGGACCCATTGCCATGGGGACCCTTGCACCCCATTAAGAGAAGGGTCCCCAGCTCCCAGGGCTCTCCCCCACCCTGCAAGAGGCCAAACCACTGGCAGTACTCACAAATCTTCATTGAAGGAAAAGGAAATAAATTGTTATTTCCCTTCTTACTTCTCTCCCTTCTAATGCCTTTTCCCTTCTCCTCCTACCACAACTTGGGTGGCACTTGGGTGCTGGGGGGCAGAGCCATGGGCTCACAGAGCCTCCAGGCCATGTTGGCAGCACCTCTTCCCACAGGAAATCCTGCTGCAGCTGCACACTCACAAAGCAGCAGGCACCAAAGGCAGAGCAGGCAGCACAGGCAGCTGGTCTTGACTCAGGACCATGCCATCCTCAGCCTGCCTGCAGTGCTCCTCTCTGCCCAGCCACTGGCACATCTGCTCTGTTCTGGTTTCTCTGTGCTGGGTGATGTTGATCAGGGCAAGCTGCAGAGGGTAAATTTTCTGGCAGACAAGCAAGGTCTAGTGCAAACTTGATCCTCAATCATAGTTTCATCTCTATATCCCAATCAAATAAATTTTTTTCAGCACAGATTTATTGTTATTGATAATACTATTAAAGGATATAGTAATAAGTTTGACTCCAACGATTATTAAATCTTGGAAAAATACTTTATATAGGAATAATCTTCATTTCCTATTAATAAAAAAGCTGGAGTTACCCAGTTTGAGGGAATTTACTGAAATTATATGTCAAGTAGATACAGTACCCCAGGTGAGTAGAGTAAAAATGACTTGTTTAAAAAGAAACCAATATCCTAGAGCTGAATGAATCTCATGGGTAGCACATGACTGAGATGAATGGGGACCCAGAGATTTAACAGCAGAGGGATCTATTTTGTTGCTCACTTTATAAGAGAAGAAAGTTTAGAAGCCACATTGCCTTGTAAGGAGAGATTAAAACATCACCTTTTCAGGAAGGAAGAAAAAAACTTATTTTCCAAACCTTATTCTTTTAAAGTATTTTAAAATAAAAGTAAAAGAAGAGCAGCAACTATTCTAATTCAGTAAAGAAAAATCAACCAATCGACCAAATCAATTCTTTCAGCTTGCCTCCACAGCAGACCCAACATCATTTTTGTTCTGAAGACCCCAAAACTGGATGCACGCTTCCCTCGACTTGCTGGACATCCTTCTTTTTATGCAGCCCAGGACATAATTGGCTTTCCAGGCTTCCTGCACATGTTGTACCTCTACCTGGAGAAGGACTGGGAGAATGCTCTGCCTTCCTAATGGTTTTAGAAACCAGCTTTCAACCTGGCCAACAGATGTAAATTCCAAACAGAAACAAACCAGAAGAAAGTCCTACAAAATAAATAATAACATAAAAAGGGAAATGCCTGGGAGAGATAAACAGACACAAGAATGGCTGGAAGAGCAACGTGCAACTGACCCTGGTGACATATCCCTGAGTCCAGATCGGCTCTCCAAGCACAGTGATAACTCTGCCCAGTGTCAGGGACAAGTTTATCTGGGGTTAATTTTAAACAACTGTCGAAGTCAGACACTTTAAGTAGATAAGTGATAGGCTTTCAAATGCAAAGCCATTTTAAGACTAGGCTGGTAGTTTTGAAGTTCTTCTAAGCCTCCAGCTCTAGATTTCAGACTTTCATTCTCTGCATGAATCTTAGGAATATTGTGGAAATATTATCAGTTCTTTTTCCACTGTCTCCCAGTGGGTACCATTCTCTCAATCTCATTTGCCTTGGCTTGGTTTCTAGACTCTTTTTCACAATAGCCTTCAGGCATGTCAGAGGCTCAGGAAGCTGCCAAAGAAGGCTTTGTTTGTCTTTCGGTTAGTGTGAGTGAATATTGTTCCACCTGGACAGACTCTAAGCAAGGTTGCTTTGATCCCAGCTGGAACCACAGAGAGAACAGGATGAGCATATTAATGTTCAGCTTAGTGCTTTCTTTCACCTTCTCTTCCATGTTCAGATCACCAGTGTTATGCTATTTTCTTGAGGTTGATTGCATCTCTCAGGAAAAAACAAGGTTGTGATACATTCCAGGGTACATTTTTGATAGTGTTGCCTATACAAAGAAATGTCTTGAGATGTTTTCATTGTAGCCCTCTGAGATCTGATACACTGGACTACCTGTGAACTGGTCTTGATGAGTGGGCATCAGATATTGCTCAGAGTCCATTTCTCCAAATCCTTAGCTCACCTTATTTACATTTTGCCACAGGACAGCAGATGGTGTCATCTATCCTTTATGGATGGCTGCCACTGCTAAGCACCACAATATTACTATCAACAGTTGAAAAAGAAAGGGCCTAACTGGAAAAATACTAGCCAACAATAGGGTTTCAACTAAATCTGAGTTTCTTAGAAAACTTCCATTTCCTTTATATTCTTTCATTTGCTCTAAAGAACTAGAAATAAAACACATCCCCTAAAACTAAACATGAAATCTCATTGCTACAATCTGTCTTTTCCCTACTTCTAAGATAAAGCAGTGATCTCAGAATCGCACAGATTTGTGACAACTCTCTGCTCTGTTTTTTCCCATTATTTTCCTTCTCCAGAGACGTCATGTTGGTTGTTTGATGAATCTGGAATCTGTAACAGTTTTTTCTACCCAAGTACCAATGAGGTACAATAAAATTCTTGTGAAAGGCTTTTAAATACGTCACAGAACCATAGAATAATTTATATTGGAAAGAACTTTTGGATATTTGTAATGTAGATGCACTTCTTTGTTCTGCACATTGGCTGACTATTGCAAGAACAATCTCTCTTCACATTCACAGGATAACCCTGGACTTGCCACAGGAAAGGACAGAGAGAGAAAAGAGTTTTATTGACAGGACACAAAGGGGTATTTGGACATTTCCAGTGATGCTGCGGAACTTCAGAAACACAGCTGGAGCAGTGTAAGTCAACTGTGTTATGAGGGCAATTCAATAACTCAGAGTTACAAATCAGCAATGGCAATTTTCTGTTTCAATTCAGTGAGGGAGTAGGTCTCTGGGATATAAACACTTGCATTAATCTAAATCCAATATTCAGCAATGGATATTTGCTGAATCTAACCAGAAACTCATAATTAATACAATGGACTTTTCTTTTTGGTGTAACGTGCTTCTTATTTCCTGTAAAGAAATGAACAAAGACACGCACACACACACACAAACCGCACAGCAAGGCAGAGTTGTTATGTGTGGAGCTCAAAGTTGAACTTTGATTTTAGAACAGCTGGGTGATTTTACCTCACTAGTCGTGTTTAAATGAAGCGAAATCAGTTCCACACAAAAGAATGAACTCCAGGGAAGGAAAATGCACATTTTCTAAATGGAAACTTAGTTTAAACTAATATTTAAAACTACCATTGAAAAGTTAAAATTAAAATTTAAAAAGCTGTGTGCTTTTGGGGTTTTTTATTTCCTATTTTCTTTACTGCACAGTACTGTCTATATAAAATGTTTATTTGCCTGGCATTTCTCCCAAATGCAATTATCATTTTAAATGAATTGTCATATTTGCTGAACACCAGTGTTGTTTTTATAAAATTTCAGTCAAACTAATACTTTAAATTCATACTCTCCTTGCAGTGAAGCATGTAGGGTTTTAAGACACAATTAACTTTGAAATACTCAGAAAACCTTCATCTTAATGAGATAACAGCAATTTAACTTCCTGTCACAAGAGAGAATTAAGATTTTAATTCCTAATCAAGGATTTTATGAAACTGATCTAAACGATCCTGTGCTATTCAAAATAATTATGTGGTATTTTCTACACAATTAATTGACTACTTTCAAAGTTTTGTTTTTCAAAGATGTGCTCCCAAAACAACTAGCCAACCAAAGTAAAACAAAATGGGAAACCCTAACAAAAAGTCATTGAACCTTCACTTTAAAAGAAAAAAAGGGGGAACTGTGCTCTTGCAGAAGTGAGATAGAGCTATCACAAAAGAAGTGAACTATTTCTTGTGAAATATTTCAAATCCTTGTAGAAATAGATCGGAAAAATTCAAAGAGAGGATATAGGTTCCTCTTCTTTAAATTTAAATTTAAATTTAAGTTTCAATTTTAAAATTTTAGTTTAACATTTGGTGTTAACTTTTGATAGGTTTGCCTGAACTGCACAAAGTAATAAGCTAAGAGAGAAAAAAATAACATTACTGAGTGTGATGCAGTTTCAGCAAAGTAGGTGGCATTGTCTGTGATGAGAGCAGGGGTGTTTTCAGGATGCATATTTCTCTACTGAAAAATCTCACTCTGAATAGTTATTAGTATTTAAGGAATGAGGGGCTCTCTTGCCTGGATTCCTCATTCTCCCACAAGAATATTTAGCTGCTCTCTGCCACAGTAGCTCATGCTAAACCAAGCAAGTTTCAATTTATTGCTAAATAAGTGCCAGGTACTTCACTTATTTTGCTCTCAGACACAAGCACTGAGAGAATATAAAATCTTGCCTTGATAATCTCATACAGTCAAGTGACCTGATTTTAGAGTAACTAAAATAAATTTCATCCCAAGTGTTTTGCAGAAAACTTGACTTTTCTTTTTAAAAAATTATTATTATTATTATTATTATTAATTATTATTATTATATTAAGTTGTAACAGTGATAATGTCAGCTACACAAATTCTTACCTCCCAAATTTTTGCTATCCTACCAGTGGAATTATAAAATTGCTTATATTCTCACAGTCTGTTGGTTTTCCACCTGTTGATTTTGAAGTTATGCTTGGCTACTGTTTTCCTCCATTTCTCTGAATGGAGAATAGAGGATAGAAAAGTAGATCCAACAACTTCAGAAGAGTGCAGTGTTTTATGAGCTGCTCTGGTTGATACAACCCTTATTTTTCAAGCTGAGATTACACATACACACAAATCCAGCCACCTGCAAATGCATTGTACTTTATCAAAATTATTTTTACTTGGTGAATTTGTTTTTTTCTGCTTCACCATAGCACAGCCAGCACTAAGCTGCTTAGAGTAATCTCGCTTCAAGCACGGTTATCATTTATGACAAAGCCCAAATTCATCCTAGTGAAGGTAATTTTCTGAGATGCCCTCTGCAGTTAATGGCAATTTGGAGGCACTAAGCTGAGCTCCTGAAGTGCCTAAAAAACATCTGTTTCTCTCTACAGGCTGCAGTGAATTTTTAAATAAAAACAGCAAATAATTGTAACAAAAATTGAAAAAAATCAGGTCTAGTCATCTGGATTTTCCTCCACAGTCAGACCCTTCACCTGTTTTGTACCCTTACAAAGGGTGAAATTTGTTCTTTTCAGGCTGAAGATGGAATTAAAAGTTTCAGAACTGCTTTTACCTCTTGTAGGTGAAATCCTGTCTGCTCCCAAGAAGCTGCAGTCAGATCTCCTTTGCTGGAAGGATGTTCCCTTTGGAATGAGGAGTGTGTTTTTTTGCTCAAAACAGCAGAATTCACATTTCATGGTTTGGTCATGCCTCTTAGCGATCCACTCTATTGCCTAAGAACTCCAAGATCATTGTACTGAATATTGTTTTATTGCATTGTGATTTTAAAGACATATTCTTGAAGAAAGTCTGCACAAATGCTTTTGAACTTCTCACTCTAAGAGTTTTGGGCACAGCAGGTCCTTACTTTCTGAGGTAGCACAAAACATTTCCATTTCATCTCCTGCTGCAATTTCACCAAGTCTTCCTGAGGGAAGAAAATACAGAGCCTTTAAGATTCTCATTGAAACATTCAGCTCATAAATCACATCTTTTTTCAATTAATAATTTTGGAAACTACCTCCCCAAGTGAATCTTCCTCCAAGGAGATGGTCTGGCAAAATCCATGTACGATCAAGTGATAAGACAGAGTTTGTACTCTCACAAATTTGTTTTTCCTCCTAACCCCTCTGAAAACCTATTTTTTTTTTCCTGATTTTATTTGTTCTTTAGAATCTGTGAGCAGAAGACAGGGATATTTTTGCATGCTGGAAAAATGCCATAGCAGTGTGCTGTTGATTAGGCACACTCTTGCCCTTACCATAAAGCAGAGACGCTGAACTGCCAGAAGCATCAGGGATGTTGTGGGAGGAGATAGGAGACACAAAATCTGTTTCATTCTTTAAGTTCTCTTGAATTATTCTGCATGTTTGCAAAGTGCACATGGATGTAGTCACTAGAATGAGGCCACTACTCACATCTAGCATCCCCAAATATTTGCTTCATGACTTTCATATAGTTTGTAGGTGAGGGATAAATCCAAGATTGGTCTAATTAATAAGGGTAAAGGTATATTTTGGGGTTTAAGGTGTGGGTATCCCTGCAGTCCCAGAAGGGACTTTGAGACCAATGTCTTTGATTTCATTCCCTCACAGCACAAAATTAAGGAAAAAAAATAGCCTCAAAGCACACAAACACACTTGTTAAAGGAGTTTATTATAGTAAGGAAAATGTCATCTGACATTTACATTGCCATTTCTGCAGATACTTCAGGCAGGATAGTCCCTGTACCTATGTACTGTGGCTCTTGTAAGCTATGCTTTCTATGAATTAAAAACTGTATTAATATGAGGTAAAAGCATCTTAGTTTTGGTCAGCTAGTTGGCTGACCATGGTATGATATATTAACATCCTCAGTCCAAGGGATGAGATGAAAGTTACCATAATTAAAGCAGCCAGCTGATGGTCACAACTGCCATGCTGGCCTACGTGCTGTGATTTGAAGTCGTGGCCATGTGAAATGGAAAGCTACCAGAGAACAAAAGCTTTTGCAGTGCCAAGATTTACTGTAAAAACCCCAGGACCAGTCAGCCTGATTTCTTGCAAGAAGCAGATGGTAAAAGAACTCGACAGAATTAGCATGCAAACAGAGATTGACTGCTACAAATGCCACCAGCCTTTCTTGCACCAGAGCATATGTGGAGGAAGATGAGCAGTTCATCAATGACCTTATTTCAGATTTCCCAGCAGAGCAGTGTCATTTCAGAGAAATTCATCTGTCCCTACGTAAGAAGTTCCAATTTTGTTCCAATGGCTGAAACAAAACCTCTCTGAAGGAATACTCTAAGGAAAAAAGTGGTTTTTTCATCCAATACCAGAGGAAATTCAACTTCTACAACCATATTACATAATAATTTAAAGCAACACAAATTTGCAAGGGAAGGTGTAAAATGCTGTCCTTAAATCATATTCATTTGAAATAAAATTGATTCCTTTTGTGGAGAGGGTCATAATATTAGAGTTCCGATTTCTGGTGAAAAATAGGAAGTTTACTTAATTTGTTATTTCTAATCATCTCAGTGCATCTGCTGAGCTAGGTAGGAATGAAAAGTGACAGTAAGAATGGTTCTACATTGGTGCCATTGATGTTAAATACTTAGGGTGAGGTATCCAAGTACCATTTATGAAACTTTACCAATGCTATGTTTGTATTATTAAATCAAAAAGGCAGAAAGTCTCAGATATTATCCACTGCAAAGAGAGAGATTTCAAAGCTTCGCAGGGGCATAGCATCAGGCTTTTCACTCCATTTCTTAGAGCCATTCACTAGCACGATATATGATGAAATTTAGCACTTGTACAATACAATTTTTCTAAAACTATCTGAACTCTAGAGGTGTGAAAGAGACCTTCTCTGAAGGGCAGCAAGGTTTAAACATTTTTTCCAAACAAAACCTTTCAAAAATCTGACCAGAAAAATTAATTTAGGTTTCATGTCTAAACATAATGAAGTGATGGGATCCAAGTGCTTCCACAGATTTAGAGTTCAAGTAGAACTTCCCTTGAAGTATCTGTAGGGAAGATGTCAGTTTAGCATAACATTCAAAATATTCTCATTTACAGCCTATGTTGCTATTGCAGCTTTCCTCATAATTTCCAAATTTTCACACACATTTTTCTTCCTCCCCTCTTTTCCTAAAATCACTTCTGTTTATATGGGTGCTCATTGAATTTAGATGACATAATTCATCACATTTTTTATTTGGTAGGTCAGTGCAATATTAGATAAAAAAACCAAGTGGGCTGTTAAAACATTTTGATTACTCTTGTACATCAGGAAAAATGACGATCGGTGCCTGGTAAATGCTATCACTTGTTAGAGCACGTACTTATAGATCTTCATCTGGATGATGAAATACCTCCACTTTAATACCAAATAGCTCAAAAGGCAGAACATTTTTTAGTTGGGGAAAGAGAGAATATGATATATAAAAGGAAAAAGAGAACAATGGGAAATAAGTTATATAAACTTACTAAGACATCAAAGCATTCTTTCCCAAGTTTTTCCCATCATACCTGTCCTTAAAGAAAAGAAATCCTGAATATTTAAAAAAGCCTGAGTGACAGTGCTCATGTTACAGATCATATGTCAGCCAGTATAAACCATTATTATTCCAGAACACTTGTTTGCTTTTCTCTCTAATTCGAAGGACCAATTGATAAAGACATACTGCTTGTGATTTTTTTCTACCAAGGGTAAATATCATTACATATAATTTTGTGAGGGATCTTTCATACATACTTTGAAAAAAAATTGTACACTAAGAACTGAATATCTGAGGTATTCAAAAACGTTATGCAAAGTGAGTTCTTTTCAACAAAGAAAAAACTATGTCCGTATGATATGTATGGATCACTTTAATGGAGTTAATACATCAAATACTTAGATTTAACAGTAAATTGGAGCTTGTACCTTGATTTATTATGTCTTTAATATTGCAACATCAGTGTGCAATGGTTTGGGACAAGACCAGCTATATTGCAAAAATGTAAGTTAAATTATGGATGTGTTAATAAAGACATTCCAGGGATATGTGTGGATGTGGAAGCTGTGGAATGTACATCCTGTCATCTCATCCATTTCTAAAGAACACAATTTCATTTTAAACCTTGTTAATTATAGAAATGGATTTGAATAAGTTGCTTGCAGCAATGATAACATAATTTCATACACAATCTTTATATATTTGTCACTGATCTGAAAGCTGCTTAAAAAAAAAACCCAAACATGTATTTTAATTTTCCTCAGACATTCAAACTGTGGAGCAAATAAAATGCATAATAACATTATTACACGTCCCAGTCCTTTTTAGAAGTAATCCTTGCACATGAGGTCAACTGCAGTTGTGTTTTGCAGCTAAGGCCATCTACTAGAAAATCAATTGAGATGAATAGGTAGTTTCTTGAAGGCTGCCCAAATAGCTCATTCTTAAGAATGCCACCTGGCTTTAAGCTCATTTAAATATCTACTACCATGTTGTATTCCTGCAAGCTCCTTCCTCTAGAAAGATTAGAATTTACTAAGTGAAAAATTAGAAAAGAGAACATCAGGATACTGTCAGCATCCTACTCTCTTCAGCAAGAAAAATATCAGTGGAAGATCTTACATTTCCATTTTTTTCCTCTGGAGGCAAAATCAAGATTTGAAGTTTCTTGCTACTTATGTTAGAAGTATCACCTTTCTCTTTCTCAAGACAGTATAAAGTAATTTTTTGTGAAATGGGAAAAGTTAAGTCTGCATAACAAATCACTTAATTAGAGCCATGTAATTAGCTTGCCTTGAGAGAGCCCAGTAAAAGCAGCATGTTCTCAGTAATTAGTCACTGTAACAATGAGAGGAGAATAAAAGACAGAAAATCACTAAAAGCTTGGTATAGCAAAGCAGTCTAGTTTCCTTCTTCTGGTCAAGTTAATAAGTGCCACAACAGTATGGATTTAATACTTCAAGACAGATTTCATATTCTATCAATAAAGGAAAAGGGCAGCTAAACTCTGTGAAAACAAATGAATAGGCAAAAAATAAGTCCCTTGTTGAATTTTTCAGTAAAATCATGTAGCAGGTTGCAGAGGAGTAGTCACTTCCATTAAAGGTTTCTCACTGCTTGAGCTTAAAAATTCAGATACTCCTCCAGCTTGTTATAGTACACATCACCTTTTCATACGAGGTGCAGAGTTTTTGCTACGTTTTTTCTTGGCTGTAAATCCTACACTCTGACTCCATTACAGACTGCCTATAATTCCTTCAGCACCCCATATGTTCATCCTTTTTAATATCATCCAGTTCTTTTTCTTCACAGTTTAAATAAGTTTGTGATGTCAACAAGAACACCAATTAAATCCTAATTTACATGTCCTCTTGATAAGTATCATTACTAGAAATTAATCTTCGGAGCCAAAACACCAATCAAATATTCATGTGTGCATAGGTAGGTGTGTGTAATGAACATACACATAGCTGTGAAAATTATGTGTAAAACAGTAAAACACATTAGAAAAAATACAATTGCCATCTATTCTATATCCACTGAGGGAGGAGAGGAGGAAAGATAGACTGACAACAGGTTTCACAAGGTCTAGCCAAAGGAAAATTAACCAGTAGAAAGCTTCACTGCATTTAGCTTGGTTCAGTTGCCCGTATGGCAGGAAAATGAGTCTATCATGATTCATCTCCATCACAACTGGAGCCACTACACTTGGATACCTGAGGGTTTCTCTGAAAATATAAATAAAAATTAAAACTAGAAACAACCACAACAAGAGTTTTCTTCCTGTGAGATAAAAAATCACATATCAATATTTTCTCTCTACTGAGGCATATCATGAACCAATTCACCTTCTATTTTACCTGGAATTTACAATATTAACTCTTCTAGGCATTTTGGATGGCTGGGCTCAATTTTCTAGTATAATATCCAAATATTTTTAAACGTTGCTGTCTGCTCTAATAATTAATATTTTCCAATGATGAAGTGTAAAAAAATGGTGTGGTGATGGGCTAGTGATTCATGGCTAGTTCAAGATATAGCATCAGGACCCTGGGCTGAAATCTAAAAACTGAAGAGAACAGCTCTTTAAGAAACACTTTTTCTGAAGCTTCATGCATTCTATCCAGCTGTTAAGTACTCCCACTTGTAGCTTAGCAATTATAGGAAATCATTAAAATAATTGTATCCAACTGCTAGTTAGACTCAGATAGAAAATGACTGACATGATAATACACCATTGAAATTCATAGAATTGGCAAGATATTAAATTAGTAGCATTTCCACTTTCATTCACAAGGCTGCAATGGAGGTTAAAACTCATTCTTTGGAGGGATTTTAATTGTTAAATCCAGTCTTATTCATACCACACTCTAAGCAGTTTTTTATTTCAGAAATGGATTTTGCTGTGAATTATATGATGCAGGAAGGAAATAAACACACCGCCTCTCCAGCTATAAATTGACAACTCAGCATTCAATAGACTAAGGGAGGAATGAAAACAGAAAGTGTAATGATCTTGTCAGACAACTGAGGTGTTAAATGAAAAGAATTTTTCATATTGATTTTTCATTCTTCCTTCCCCCATTTTCACTGCATTATATTCAGAGAATGCTGTTTTCTCCTCAGCTTTGACAACAATTGAGAGATACAAAATTTCATAGAAACCAAAAAGTCCAAGTGACACAGGAGTTCAGTATCAGGGAGATTAACATATAAGAGTCTGTGCTCTTTCTGTGTCCCAGGCAAAAGAGGCACTTAAAAAGGCCAGGTCAGAGAACAAGAAGTTGTAAGCTGAATGAGAAGCATGGGAATTACATCGTCTCACTGGGATAACCAATACATTTTAGAGACAACAAAATCTTGTGGCTATCTAGAGCATCATTCCATTCTGGACCCATAAAAATCTTGAAATATAACACTACTGAGGCCATTTTCCACTCCTTTCCCCATGTGATGTGATGCAATCGAAAGAGAAGAGGCATAACACATTGCTTCAATAAACCTATCAGGTTTCCTACAATATTTATGGTTCTGGGTTGCATGCACAGGGATAATGTGGAATGAGCAATGCAGAAATCAAAGCCCCTTTTTTATTTTTTGGCCCCAGAGCTCTATAGTCCCTATAAAGCACATAAAACACAAGAAAGCATTTATAAGCAATCTACAGATCATCCCAGTAAGCAGATTGTAAAAAATAGTGACATGGAAAAAGAAAAAAGATCTTTGTAGAAAAGATATGTTGAAGGTTTCATAGAATGAAATTTCACTTAAAATTCATCTCACAGATGCTCTCCCAAAGAAAAAATGTTAGAATAGGTCAGTTCTGTATTTGAAGAATATCTTCCATATATCACTATATTGACTTACACATAAGGACAGAGTCCTTGAAAATCACTTTAAACGTAGAGGGAGATGACATTCTTTCTTTGACATTGTTATATCAGGCAACTGCACAATACCTTTATTGACAGACATAAAACTAAAAGGAGGATGACTGCCAGTTGATACGTGAGTGTCTCTAATAACATCACATCTGTCTACCGGGGTCAAATGAGACTGCACAAAAGGAAAATAATAGCAGGAGGACTCCAGAACTATGACAAGTGATGCCTTTTTCTGGTCTTAGGAAATAAAGGCTCAGACACGGTTAGAGGGTTGGGGGTTGTTTACCTCGGTATTTTAATCGGATCCCGTTCGATGGCTTCTGCCGTCCAGGTAGAACACGCCGCAAAAGCCCTGTCGCCCCAGTTGAGTATACAATTAAAGACTCTACACATTAGCATATCTACCAGGAGGGCCCAATAAGGGGCCTGGGTGGGCTAACTTCTAGTTTACAAAATCTGTCCTACTAGGAGACCTTGAGGGCTCACGAAAACAGGGTGTTTGGTCTCTAACTCTACGTGGCTTCAGGGGTGTTTAGTTTACTGGCCTCCTAAACACCATGAAACCGGGCTAAACTATCACCTAAAGCATCACAAGTATGCATGCTAATAC
Organism: Eopsaltria australis; assembly: GCA_034509425.1. Taxonomy (NCBI): domain Eukaryota; kingdom Metazoa; phylum Chordata; class Aves; order Passeriformes; family Petroicidae; genus Eopsaltria; species Eopsaltria australis. The sequence continues at coordinate 68,196 of JAVTVJ010000622.1, forward strand.
TTGTGGACATAGGGAACAGTGTAAGAAATATTCAGAAGAAAGGCAGAAAAACCTTCAGGCATCACAAGTGTTGATATGCCTGTTCCAAAGGTTTCCTTTTATTCTTAACAGTCTGTGAAGGAATATATGAGTGGGGATTCTCTGCCAGCAGGCTTCCTGTCTGTTTAAAACACACTAACAATTAATGGGTTTCTCAGTACAGTGTTCCAGTGAATCCAGTTAGGAACAGCTCACATCTACAGTGAAGCTTACATCTGAGACTGAGATTCTGACCCTGGCTGCAAGGATCAGAAGAAAAAGTGTCTGTGTCAAACCAGAGAAGGCTTGAAAAGCATTTCAAAGCAGGGGCAAATACTCTAAGATTAGATAGCTCTCAAAAAAGGGACAGTAGGTTAGTGAAAGGGCAATAGAGCTGTTACAGAACAAAGTCCTGACCCATGCCATGGCAGAGCAGCTATATGCCTGAGCAATCTCTCAGTCTACGCCTATTTAAAGACCAGTCTACACCACCCACAGAGGAAAAAAAAAGGAATCTGGTTGTAAGAAGAAGACACAGAACTAAAATCATGTCAAATTTAGTTATGTGATTGATGTAATGCACTGCCATTTCTTCGGGCAATCCATGCCTACAGTGCTGCAGTAACCATTATTAAGTCCAACAAAAATTACCTCCATGAGCCTCAGTCCAGGAGGTGTTGTTATCTCTCTGCCCCTACTCACACTTACCACAACAGAAAGACAAATAACCCCCAGTCAAAAAACCTACACATAACTGGGTTTGCCATTTACACTTCCTGTGCGTGACACACTTTATGATGCATCTGTCACCTTCAACAGTTTGTTTTTTAAAGTGAGACATTCATTGCTGTGTGTTGTTTTTTGTCCTGCTGCATCTTCAGGTGGGTCTCCAGGAAGTGCTCACAGATCAGAGACTGGAAATGAACCATTCTTCACTCTCTGAGACAATGTATGAAGATGAGAAAGCATCCTCTGTACTCTGCTGCAGATAACCTGATCATCAGAGACAAGGCCACACCAGATTTGACAGCAGTGAGGCAGTTAAGCAGTGAAAGTCATTGAAAGTTCTATGAGGAAAACTTGTAGGCATTTTGTGTGCTACCCATGAACAAACAAGAATATTAATTTCCCACGGGGGAGGATTTTTTTTCGTGGTAGTTTTTTATACTTCTAAAACATGATTGCAAAGCATGTTTCAGAGGAGGAAAGTTCTGTGTAAGCAAGAGGTCTCCAAAGACTCCATATACCATTGTATTTGTGTAAAAGGGGTGAAGATTGTCATCAGCAGGGAGGGATCTCTTGTGCTTAGTTGCAGTGAAGTGTCAGTCTTTAGAGAAAGAGGGAAAATAAAATAAAATAAAATAAAAATCCACAGGAATGAGTTAAAGATAAATACCTGTAAAAAAAAGTTCTTTCCACTGTTCATTTCAGCAATTTCTGAAAGACAGAATTTCTAGGCAATTTCCTAGAAAGACACAGCAGGAAGTAACAAGGCACAGGACATTTGAGGAAATAGTGTCCTCTCCTGTGGAAATGAAATTTCCTAAAAGAAATCCTATTTATGCAGTGGAGCAGTCTGACAACTGAAGTGCACTGTGTGCATCATTCATAATAAAAGAGCAGAAATTATGTGGAAAAATGTTCTATATGTAAATGAAAACACACTTACTTTTTTTCTTTCTGAAGAAGTGGAGAGGCTGCTTTTTCTTTCCACATCTGTCATCTACCCTCAAAATTCTTTACAAGCTGTTGCAAATCAATGGTTTAGGACATTAAAAGTAATAGGTATAATCCTAGAAGGAGGATTAATAAAAAAATAAAAGCACCAACAAAGTTTGTTGGCAAGGTTGATCCTACTACTTACTGGATGGTTAAAGCATACAAGAGAAAAATAGGACTAAAAATCTAAAATCAACCAAAAATAGTCTTGGTGGAGGTTGGGGATGCAAATAAGGTAAGCATGTAAAAGGGTAAGGATTAAAAGGGTGAGGGGATCCTCTTGAGTCATAAGGTTCAAAGTGGACTTCCTTTCCCAACCTAGCCCTGGACTTGACAAACAGTTTGGGCCTAAAGGTTTGAACAGCACATAACAGCACAGCCTAATTTAAACAATTTAACAGTAGATGCTGTGAGTATGAGAGTAACTCACAGGCCTAACTTGGATATAAATCGAACATACCTCAGAACCCTGCCTGCACACAGACAAAAAGACTCTGTCCAAGTTATACCCGTGAAAAATCCCCCTCAAACTCAGTGAAATGCTTGCTTCAGATGCCTTTGCATCTTCTCAACAGGCAAAGGGCTGGGCCTCAAGGAGTGGGGGATAACAGGCCAGGATTAACTTTCATTTGCTGGTTCTCCTCATAAACTCATGAGTTCACTGGCTCTGAGAGGTGCCACTTAAGAAAAAAGGAGAAACCCTTCCCAGCCCCCACCCTCATCCCCTCAGCTGGTGTAATCTTAAAATGCTTTATGTCAGCCTCTGATAAGAAACTCAAAGAAAACTTGAAGCAAACACCATCAGAATTTCATTCTGCGGAGCCCTGTTGAAATGTTATCAGTACAAAGTGCTTTTCCCTTTGATTCAAACTTCACTGACTGAATCTCTCAAGGGCCCAGCTCTCATTCTCTAGTGCTTTGATGTCTGTCTTCAGTGAGACCCAAATTGTTCAACACCTTTCTCTTCCAGGACAGGCTTTTCTGCCACTCCACGTATTTCCCTCCTTCTTTTTCACAAACAATTCTCCTATGTAATAATCTGTTTTTCAGTCTCAGTGTGAGTTTTCCCCAGAGAGAAGGTGAATTTTCTCTCATCAGTGAGCTTACAGACACTGAAACACAAGTGTCACACAGGCCTTGGCATCAGAAAAACGCTGTATTATCCAAACCCATGGTCAGCTTTTCAGGTATGGTTAATTTTAATGTCCATTCTAACAGCAGTGATGGCATGTGACATAACTACTCACCTTGCAAGTTACACTTCCAGCACATTCAGGAGTTTATGTACTTTCTGACTGACTGCTATTCAGAGTCCTTTCTAGCTTGGCTGGAGTTTAGGAAAAATAATTAATAGATTTCCTGACTGACCAATTTAATGGTTTTAATTGAAGGAGAAAATTAAGCTCAGGCATGAGTAATCATGGCTAGCACCTTGCAGCACAGTTATGTAAGGGAGGGAGTTATCAGGAAAAAGCTCAAAGCATAGTAATGGCAAGGAATAAGCAAAGTATTCTGGTGATAATTTATGGAATGCAAAAGAGATTGACATTTTTGACAGCAAGACAGACTAGAAGACTGGCCTTGGAGGATAACAGTGTGAAAGACAGACCGAACAGTTATGAGGCTGCAGAAGAGCTGGAGTTCAAGAATATTCAGTGAAAAGAGAGCAAAAACGTTATTTGAACACATTGTTTGAAAGCCTAGCAGTGAACTCTAAAAGGTTAAGATACTGTAGATATCAAAATTAAAGTATCAAAACAGAGAAGTAAAAGACACAGGAAATGTGAACTAAATGAGTGATTTAGCAGCAAATTAGATTAATTTATTTCAGAAGGACATTGGACAGATTTCCAGTAGTAAAGCAGATGTCCATTTACTATGTAAGATATTTGACATAGGGAATTCTGAGTTGCCTACAGACACCGGGAAGAATTTAAAAGCATGGAAAGTGTAATGAGGCCTTACTCAGAATTAGAGCACTCAGACCTCTGAGTGGGTAGAGAGACATGATTCCCTCATGAAACTCATCAGCCAATTTCAGGGAAGAGGAATAGTTTTGACGACTGAAGCTGTCACAAATCTCCATCAGATCAGTGGGTGTTAGGTTGTGCCTCCTAGTCAAAATACATATTCACCAAAGTATGCTTTGGAGAACTGTAGAACTCTTATGAATCTGGGACAAATTTTCAGAAATTTTCTTTCAGCTTTGCCTACCAAAGAAAGAATAAATCCAAGTTTTCATCATCTTTCCTCATCATGAGAACACTTAAGTCTGAAGCATTTTTGTCTGAGAGTGTTTTTATGGCCTTTCCTGAACACCACCACAAAATAAAGACGAAAACACATCTCCTTAGATTGGGTTATCTTGCACCATTTAGCTTCACTGAACTCATTAGTATTGTAGTGGAGCTTGCTGTTCCAATGTTTAAGCACTTTTGTGAATAAAATTATCCCAAACAATGTTTTAGATACAGGGAACAAAAGTGCATGTATCAAAAATGCACAGATCAGTTTCTAGCTTATCTGTAGCCTGCCCAAAAGTCTTCTTCAGCTGTGGAAAACTAGCAAGTCTTATTATTTATATGGCATTTTTATGTTCAGTTGTGTCTGTAGAAGTGTTAACTACAACTCACCGCTTTCTACAGCCTTTTCGTTAGTCAAAAACCAAACCAAACAAAACAGGAAGAAGGCAAAAACCCCCAAAACACCACAGATAACATTTTGCTCTCAATGCAAAGTTAATTTAATGCAAGGTAGATGTAGTTGAAGCATTTCAGTATTTTGTCATAAATACAGTTTATTCAATTTTTGAGCCACTTCAGTCTAATACCAACACCATTTCTGGGCACATAAAATTATCCTGAAGCTTTCCAAAGGGTAAGAGTAGGAAGTGAAGGAGCCCTAGACTTTTTTGGCAAAATGTACATGCCTTTTCAGCTTCACAATTTCTCCCTTGGCTCGTGGCCCCACTTTAAGAAGGCTTCTCTCCATGGCCCTGCAGAATGGTGTTAGGGAAGGGGCCAGCAGCCCATGAGGGCAGGAGAGCCAGGAGCCCTGCTTTGGGTGACATGAGCAGTGACGAGTCAGGATGAAGAGTGACAATCCCAGATCAGGCACAAAACAGTGAAAAGGCAGTAAAAAAGTCAAGCCAGCAGGTCTGGATCAGAATGAGAACTTTGTGCCCACCCATCTACTTACACAGCTGTGATGTAGCATAGGCAGGGACCTGCCTCATGTTAAGAAAAACTTCCAGGTCTAGCATTTCTAAAGGCATAAAAACAAACTCAGGAAAGAAAGTTCATTTTTCTTTGCACAGATTTTTTAAAAAAAGTTCTTGTTTAAAATCTTAGGAATAAAGTTACTTTTGTGTATATTTTCTAAAATAAAACCTTATTTTCAATATAGGCAAAATTTTAGGAGACAATAAGCTTCACAGTCTTAGCTTAAGCTACTGCAACAAAAGAGGAGTTATCATCATCTCCATAGGTGCTGAATAAAGACAATACTCCTGCAGAGCTGCAGCTAATCCAGTCTCAACCAGGCTCTAACAGATGTTCATGGGAGGTTGCAGTAACTGGGAAGAAGTGGAAATGATGCTTCGAGTGGAAGGGTTTGAGTCCTAAGGAACCTGGCTAGACAAATCCCTATGTACTTACTTCAAGAATTTCTGCGCCTCGTCTTTATTGGTCACAACTGTAGTTGCACTCCTGCTGCCTCACAGCTGCCAGTAATTTATGTGGATGCAGTGAACAGCAATGGCATAGCACTGCTTGGAAGCTCTGCCAGCTCTATTACTTCCACTCTCATTTCTGAAAGCAATGATAAAAAAAAATACACTCTGATTTAGAAGCATGTGACACTTCATGTTTTGCAAATGGGTCTAAAGGAGACAGGAAATATGCAAAATAAATTTTATCTCCAGAGTTGAAATTAAGTTTTTTCAATTAGACCAAGTTGCCAACTAAGAACCCTCCTCGTTATAATAAAATCCCTAAAATGTGATCCTGCTTATGTTGAAATATCTTTTTAATTTACCTTTGGCTACATTGTGAAGAACGAGCCACTGAATTAATACCAAGATCTGGCTGTTTGCTTGCAATTGATTTTTACCCTGATAAATGCCTCTGTACTTTAGTGGTTTGTAGCAAAAAAATAATTTCTACCATTCACTTTTCTTAGAGTTGTCTATACAAGAATAGTCGATGCATGGTTGTACTTTTGCAAGTATTTTCAAACAGATAGGTTTTGTGCTGAGTTTTCAGAAAGTGTCTTTACTGTTGCAGACACAACACCCCTGTCTGATGGCAATTAGCAGCCTTCTCAGAGCAAGCAAAGCCCTGAAGACTGAAAAGCAAGTGAAGCTTTTTAAGCCCTTCCATTTGTATTTCTAGAAGGTTGGTTTTAAGGCTGACAGGAGAATCATAAGACTACAAGGAGAATAAACATTCCATTTCCTTACAATTAAAAGCAATGGAAAATTATTTGGGAGCCACAGAATGCTATGGGAAAGTGCTCAGGATATTTCTCCCTCTTATTTTTGTCCAAGAGGCATTTGCTGTTTGTGCCTTGCAAGGTGGAAAACTTTGTTATTGCTGCAGTCTGGACAGAAGAGGACGAGCCACACACCACCAGCACGTGCCAAGAGCAGTCCTGTCTGAACCACAGCCTTGTGGACACCAGTCCCATGGGGATGTGAGGATTACTGGGTTGTGTCTTTCTGTGAAGAGGAACCTGAGGAGATGAAGGAAAGGCAGGTTGCTCATCAACTCCATGTGTAGCTGGTTTATCTTCCTCAGCTGAAAACGCACCCATGACAACTTTTCCATTTGCACTGAAGCACTTCCAAGCTCCTCATTTTGATTCACTGGGCTGTAAATCAGCCCTAGTGTAATCTTAGACCCTGGTTTTGCTCTCCATACAATTACAGTGGCTCATTATAATAGAAAGCAGGTACTCCAGCAAGATTTAGCAGCACAAAAACCAGGAAGTCCCAACACTACACAGACACCAGCTCTCAATCTCTGAGTATTAAATACAGAAAACATTACTATGTACAAACAATTTGGATTCCTTATCTTATGCCATTTTAATGGTGTTCACACTCAAAAATATGTTAATGCTTTAGTTTTATGAGCATGATATATTAGCTTTTTTCTCTTTTCTCATCTGCATTTTCCTATTGATTGAGAAATCTGAGTGTAGAGTAGATAGATTCATGAATGATAGGCCTCCGTGCCACTTGCCTTGCATTTCAATTTCTTTTCTGTCTTTCTGTGCCAAATTTATATAACCCCTGAAATCAAGGTGAGCTTTAGCTTGCACATATTTATGGCTTCCAAACTGTGTGCCTAATGGCCAGCCCTGTATTTATGTCAGCAGTTTACTTTACCCAATTAGTAGCAGTAGTAACAATGAAATGATTAATTCCCCAAACATACTCTAGTTTCATTTTGCATTATCCCACCTAATCATAAAAAATTAGGTCAGCTAAAAAAAATTAAATTAAAAACATTATTAAGAGCAAGAATCTGCTTCTTATGAAGAAATAAAATCATGTCAATAACTCATGTCCTTATACTTGCTCTCTATTTCTTCATGCTCCCAAGTTTAATACATTATTTTCCTCACTCCACAAAGCTGTAATATTGTCTCTTTCCGTACAAGTCTCAGTCCTACTGCTAATCGTCAGTAAACCTAGATTTTTCCTTCTCTTGCCTTCTTTCCAGCATTTTATCTGGTTCCCCTTACCATAGCAGCAAAGAAAAAAGAAACAAAAAAACCAAGCTAAAAACCCAAAAAACTAAACAACAGGAAAAAAACCCCACCAAATCCAAAACCAAAATAGTGGAATATATCATGGCTTTTCCTGTACATGCCACTTAAAATTCAGACTGCTTCTGTCAGTTTCTTTCATTGCACAGCTCTTCCTTCTTTCAGCAGCATACATTGGTCTTGCTGTCTCCTTTTTTATCACAACAGTCTACAAAATATACCTTTGCCCCTACTTTCTCATCCCACATCCTATGAAGCACCCACTACAAACAGAAGAGAGTTTGGGGAGTTCTTCAGGTATGTCACCTGCATTATTTCAAGCTTTTGTAGGAATGATTTTGACTTTGCAACAAAACTAGAATAAAATAACCACTGTTTTTTAAATACGTATATTTCATTGTGGCTAATGTGCTGATGCATCCAAACACGTTTTAACTGCATTATTGTAACTTTTCAGTGATGTCACCTGACCTTCCCAGATTATGTGGTCCTAGGTGATAAGCAGATGGTACCTAGCACAACAAATAACCTCAGTACAGGCAGGCAACATGACTCTCATCTCCATTTCAGGTTGAAGAAGTTTGACAGTGCTTGTCACTAAAGGCCATGAAACTAATGTGCAGATCTCAAGATGAGTATGCAGGCAGGCCAGCGGGAAACAGACGTTCAATAGTCAGTAAAAAGAGGCATAAGAAACCTGGAAAACCAGGGATTTGCTCTTGTGCCTCTTTGCGTCAGTTGCATCTGGGAAATTTTGGTTGTGAAAACAGATATTTTTCTGTGAATTATGAGATACCCAAAGTTTATATACTCACTTGGAATAAATTTCTCAAAATGCAACATATTTAGCCAGATGTAGAGGAACAGAATTTTATTTTCCAAGTGCTGCAGTGCCCTCAGGGAAGTGAAGACAGATGCTTTCTTATCTTGTGCATTGCTAACACAGAAAGTGAATAACTCCAATAGTATCAAAACATCACCTTCTTTGAAACACTTGAAAAGTTGTGCAAGATTTATTTTTTTTCCCCTCATCCATCTGAAAACCATGTCCCAAACTCACAAAATTATTACCTTGCCTGTCATTGGAGAAAAAACAGATAAAACACATTCCCAGCACTTGCATTTGTAGAGAAGGCCTCATGATCATGATGCATTTAGTTTCCAGAGTCAGCAGACAAATTAAATTGTTTGACTTTAATATCAGTCTCACGATTTTTTAGTTTTTTAATCAGCCTGAGTTGGCAAAAGTGCTGATGGAAGCCAGAACCGGCAAGTTTCACCTCTATTAGTAAGTGCTTAGCACACTAATCAAATGAGGCACACGCTGGAAGATGCTCAACATTGTCTTAACTGAGTTTGAGGCAATTTCATAGGAACAAAAGCAGATCCAAAGCCCAGGTTCTGACAAGAAGGATGCTTGTGGCTGGGTATCTGCTGGCTCTCAGCCCTAAGGATATATATTTTTACTGTAATTGTCAATTTCATGAGAAACACCTATGAGAGCAGGTAAACAGCTGCTTTTTACCAGATGTCTGCTGGTTCAGGGCGAAAACCCAAGCACAGCTGTATTTGGCAGCAGAGGAAGTGGCTGAACTCAGAGCAGAACTTTTGATAGATTATTGTTCAAGAATTTGCAAAAAAGGATGTAGAGTCTGTAAGAGCTTTCTGCAAACAATCTATTGAATTGAAGCAATGGGATTTTTTGAAAGGCCTGTGCCTTCTAACCCCACATTGGCTTGAATCGTACTCGCCCCTGATGCTTACGTATCATTTCACTTTGACTTCAACTGCACAAAAAAGTACCTTCATACTTCCCAAAAATAAACTCAGATCATACTAACTTGCACCAGACTGCAAATTTAAGCCCCAGCTCATGTAAGCACAGTGCTTACATGTCATCTTCAATCATCTGGCGCAATATACACATCAGCATATTACAAATGTATCTGCCTAAAAGTTAAAAATTCATGTATCTCTGTTGCTAAAATCTGGGCCTACAAAAATTCAAGAATTAGCCTCCAGAGATATGTATGCTGGAAGATGATCCCTATGTCTTTACAAAAGTAATTCTTAGTTCTCTCTCTCTTTCTCCTTCATTTTGCTCAGTTAAGGAAAGGAAAGAAAATCCTCATGTTAGTTTGCTGCTGTTTTTAAAGAATTCCCTCCATATCTAATGGCCGCAATAGTATTTTTCAAATCACACAACGCAGTACAATAATTCTTAAGAAGTATGCAGCTAAAAACATTGGAGCTACTTCGTAAACAGGAAAGGAAAAAAAACCAAAACTGAGGTTGAGGTCATGAATAAGAATAACAGCTCTGGGGCCATGATACTAGGTCTATCATTTAAGGAGAAATTGCAGTCATTGTGTGGGCCCAGAGGGTTTCTGCACAGTAGCTGATTTAGCTGGGTCAATGGTGCCTGTCCAAGCTCCACATTTCTGAGCCATTTACTGCTACATTCATTAGGGCGTACAGCCCAGCGGAGGGTGTTTAATGATTTGTTATTATTCATGAAGATGCCATCATTGATGCTGCTGGTTGTGGCAAAGCAGCCATCCCATCAGTGCTTCTGTTCTAGTGGGCCTGAGCAGAAGATGTATTTTAGAGCCTCAAAGATGATGGAGAGATGGGGGATCTCATCCAAGTGTGCAGCTGCCTGATGGAGGATATTCAGGAAGATGGAGTGAGATGAGGGACAGGACCAGCGTCAATGGGCACAAATGAAAATACAAGAAATTCCACAGAAACCATATTTCTTTCACTGAGAGAATCACTGAGTATTAAAACAGGATGCCCAAAGAGGTTGTGGAGACATTTGTCCTTGGAGACATTAAAAAGTTGACTGGAGATGATTCAGGGCTACCTGCTCTAACTGTGTCCGACTGGGTCAGTTCCTGCCAGCACCAAGCCCGCCGTGACTCCATGAAATTTATTTAATTTCCAGTTACTGCCAAGGACACAGAAAGGGAAAAAAGAGAGAAAAAACAGAAAAGGACAAAGGAAATAAAATAGGAAAAGGAAGGAAGGAAGTCCAGAAGGAATTCCAGAAGGAAGGAATTCCGGAAGGAATTCCGGAAGGAAGGAAGGAATTCCGGAAGGAAGGAATTCCGGAAGGAATTCTGGAAGGAAGGAAGGAATTCCGGAAGGAAGGAAGGAAGGAATTCCGGAAGGAAGGAATTCCGGAAGGAAGGAAGGAATTCCGGAAGGAAGGAATTCCGGAAGGAATTCCGGAAGGAATTCCGGAAGGAATTCCGGAAGGAAGGAAGGAAGGAAGGAAGGAAGGAAGGAAGGAAGGAAGGAAGGAAGGAAGGAAGGAAGAAAGGAAGAAAGGAAGAAAGGAAGAAAGGAAGAAAGGAAGAAAGGAAGAAAGGAAGACAAGGACAGGACAGGACAGAAGGAACGGACAGAGGAAAGGAAGAACAGGAAGGACGAAGGAAGGAAGGAAGGAATTCTGGAAGAATCTGCGAAGGAAGGAAGAAGGAATTCTGGAACGAAAAGGAAATTCTGAAGCGAAAGGAAATCTCTGGAAGGGAGGAAGAATCTCTGGAAGGAAGGCAGGAAGGAAACTAATTTCTGACAGAAGGAAGAATTCTGGAAGGAATTCTGGAAGAAAAGAATTCTGGAAGGAAGGAATTCTGGAAGGAAGGAAGGAATTCTGGAAGGAAGGAAGGAATTCTGGAAGGAAGGAAGGAATTCTGGAAGGAATTCTGGAAGGAAGGAATTCTGGAAGGAATTCTGGAAGGAATTCTGGAAGGAAAGAATTCTGGAAGGAAGGAATTCTGGAAGGAAGGAAGGAATTCTGGAAGGAAGGAATTCTGGAAGGAATTCTGGAAGGAAGGAATTCTGGAAGGAATTCTGGAATTCTGGAATTCTGGAATTCTGGAATTCTGGAATTCTGGAAGGAAGGAAGGAAGGAAGGAAGGAAGGAAGGAAGGAAGGAAGGAAGGAAGGAAGGAAGGAAGGAAGGAAGGAAGGAATTCTGGAAGGAATTCTGGAAGGAAGGAATTCTGGAAGGAAGGAATTCTGGAAGGAATTCTGGAAGGAATTCTGGAAGGAAGGAATTCTGGAAGGAAGGAATTCTGGAAGGAAGGAAGGAAGGAATTCTGGAAGGAAGGAAGGAAGGAATTCTGGAAGGAATTCTGGAAGGAATTCTGGAAGGAATGAATTCTGGAAGGAAGGAAGGAATTCTGGAAGGAATTCTGGAAGGAATTCTGGAAGGAATTCTGGAAGGAAGGAAGGAATTCCGGAAGGAAGGAAGGAATTCCGGAAGGAATTCCGGAAGGAAGGAATTCCGGAAGGAATTCCGGAAGGAAGGAATTCCGGAAGGAAGGAAGGAATTCCGGAAGGAAGGAAGGAAGGAAGGAAGGAAGGAAGGAAGGAAGGAAGGAAGGAAGGAAGGAAGGAAGGAAGGAAGGAAGGAAGGAAGGAAGGAAGGATGTATTAAAACAGAGCACAGGATCCACTCATATTGGAAATCATATTTGTACGACCGCCCCATACGGATGGGCTGGTTTCTTGTCTTTGGTTTCTTTTCAAGAGCTCTCCATTGAATTTCAGACTCCATGGCTGCAACCAAAACATTTAAAAGTGAGAGGGGGAACAGCAAAGTGACTGTGGTCCTTTAGGTCCTTCCTTCATGAGTGATCCAGAAAAGGATTAGGAGCAGATATCTCCTCTTCAGTGGGATGTTTGCATGTTTGTTCTCAAAGCTTTGACAAAAGATGAGCAGTTTTTCGTTAGAAGCTTGTGTTTATGTTCTCTCTCAACAGACTGGATTGCTAAATGAGCAAGAAGACATTGTTTGTTTCAAAGCCTTGTGTAGAGCTTATTCCCAAATTCTGGTAACATCCAGTCAATTTCCAGCACCTACAGGTGTTGCCTGTCGTACTGTATAATTTTGTCTGGAGACAAAGGAAAAGGTTCCCCCTCTGGAATACTTGGGTCAGAAAATTCTGCAGCATAAGCAACACCGGTGAAAATTAATTGATCTTGCAGAACTATATATTTCATCTCTTGGCATCTTATAAATGTCACCCTTGTAATATGATTAGAACAGGGGAATTCACAAGCCTAACTTATTATGTAATTATGAGAGCTGAACAGGGAATTTAGTACATCTGGTCTTACTCTGAGCTCACAGTTATTGAACAGAACAAACAGTTTTCATATCTCTGAAGGCTTTGTATTGGCCCAATTACTAAGGCAATCTGTTTAGCTTTCCCAGCTGCACTGAAAGCAGAGCTCTCAGACAGCTTGGGACTGGTATTCCTCCGTTCCTCCAAAGCCAAAGTAGGACCCAGTTACTCTGTAAGGAAGTGCCAATGTTAATCTGAAGACACCATTTCACCTGACACGGCTGGATCAGAAAATGGGCTGGATTTAATACACTGGACTGTGCAGGAACACAGACCTTACCTCTAATCACAGGCAAGCAGTTGAGCCTGGCAGCGTGTCAAGCAAGCACTACAAACTGTCATCAGTAGCCTATCCCAACAGATGATTAGGAAAAGTCAACTCATTTACGCTCAAAGGTAATACAATCTCACCTCTGTGCAGTGATATTTGTAGGACTGAGACTGGAGATGTCAGGACTTAAATCTGTAGAGGCACTTTGCTCTCTCTATTGGTAGATTATTAAATCAACCCATATTTTAACATGCATTTCAAGTTATGTCACTTCCTGGAAGCTCCTGGTCCCAGAGCTCTTATGTGAATTTCTAATCTGGTGAGATTTATTCCCATGATGATGCTGCTTTCCCTGAATGCAAAGAAATCCTACACAAGTAGGTGTATATTTTTGCACCATTGCATTGCTCCTGTCTGGAAATGCTATGGTTGTATGGATTTTTCTATATTTTTATCCATTGCTGAAGGAGCTTACTGTTAAATGTCAGTATTTATGAAAACTGACCACTGTCATATTGTGACAGATCCCCAGCAGAGAATAGCCCAGTTCCCCTACACACACCAAGACAAAGCTCTGATCTCCTCACAGCTTTCTAGAAGAATTGCTGGAGGCCTCAGGTGAATCACTGAGAAAATATCCTGAGAGCTTAACTGCTGTGCTTGAACTGCCACAGAGTTTCAGCACCACTGCACAAACCCCCGCCTTCCTTTTCCCTTCCTTTTGCAAACACTCAATAAAGTCCTCTTTTCCTCCCACATTTTTAAACTGTTTTTCTTGAAAACAGAAATCTAGGGTTTGATCTTTTCTGTGGTGGTGTATAACACAAATTCTTATGCTCAGGATCTCGTAGTTTCACTGGAATTGGGAATTTTTTTTAAATCACAGAAGCTTTAAAATTAAGTGACAAACTAAACAAACTGATTAAAGTTATATCAGCACTGATGGAATAGAGATTTGTGATGTCAAATGGAATTGGCACTACATGACTGGTTTTGGAAATCTTAGGGATTTCTAGGGATAGAAATATTTCTAGATACTCTTTTTCTAGATATTTCTTAGGGATAACCCAGAATGCACAAACCCTCAACCACCAAGGTGAGAGATCTCAACCTCAGGCACTTCCCTTGGGTACTGTCCTGACTAGTGGTTTAACTCCAGTGGTTTAATTCTTTTTGAGATCAAAAAGGCAAGAATATGCTTCATTTTCTGCCTGCATTTACTCATTTTCAAGGACTACCCATGGATTTTGCAGTAACTTTTTACTACTCCAGCAGATCTGCAAACATATTGAAGCCTGTTTACAATTTTAAGCTTTTTTTTTTTAAACTCAGAGAAAATGAACATGTGTTCAGCTACCAGAGCAGTCAAAAGGGCATGTCCAAGTGTCTCAAGGACAAGTATCTCCATCTTTTGTGAATTCACAGTGCTGCATATTCAAAATGTCATAAGTAACATATATGGTTCTCAATCCACCAAAGGTCTTTGCACAGCAGAATTGATTCTGGGTCCTAGAGATATCATCAAGTTCTTTCCGCCCACTTTTCATTTATGCTGCCTTACATAATCACAGGACAAGCTGGTCCAAATGTTACTTAATCTTTGTAAATGGAAATATAATAATTGGATTAATACAAAAGAGAGTCCATTTGCTGATCACAAAGTTTTTTCAGCCCAATGAAAAACTGAAACAGAGGAGCAAACAATCAGAGTTCTGAAAGCTTTTAAACCCCTTCTGAACATATTAGACACATGAGATGATAAGCATACTAATATTAGCATTGTTTAGGTTGAAAATCAATCAAAGAGAAATTAAATGTATTTTAATTCGGGTTTAAATTATCAATCATTTCTACACAGATATGTCCCCTCAGCCTTAACCAGTGGGCAGGTTTTATAATAAAACTGATAGGCTTTCTTAGGTTTTGTGCTTCCTGTAAACCAGTTTACATGCTGTACTATCAATTTCTCCAAGGCTTTATTAAACCTCTTAGATGTAGCCTTTGCCTTCACTGTAAACTTTGCAAGCCAGTATCATGCAGGTTTTAAACAGTTTCCCCGTGTTGTGCAGATTGATGGTGCTTACATAAAGAAAACCCAGTGGAGAGACCAAAGGTTTGGCTTCCATTTGTTTCTTCCCCATTCTCTGGGACTGTAGATACTACTGCAAACACAGTGATAATCCCAGCTCCAAATTGCAAGAAAATTAAATCACAGCTCAAGCATTTTAACTCACAAAGAGAGAAGTGATTGCATGGCAACGTGTTGCAGCAATTACTTCTGTAAAATGGGACAGAGTTTAACAGAAAGGTCCTGGGGAAACTGTCAAGCGGGATTTAATCTGAGCTGCATGATCATAAAAAGAACTATCTTCTGAAAAAAAACCTGAAAAATCTGATTTCATCACTAAAAAGCCATTTCTCTTCTGTCTCCAGAGAAATGCACAAATTCAGAGAGGGAAAGGTGTCATTTATATATGCAAAATGCTCACGAGATAAGGATTTCACTGCAGGTGTGGCTTTCAACAGCATCAGAATGATTCCATTCATTTTACAGCTGTGGATGCAGGGAAGCAGCCAGCCCTCATAATATGTTTACTGACTAACAATGTTGAAGTAGCCAAAAGCTGAAACCATTTCTGTTGGAAACATGCTCAGGAGCAATTCTTCCTTAGGGAAGTAAAAACGTGACTTGGCATTGTAACGGTCCAGAGACCATCACAAGATATTACAGAGAGACGTGGAAGCATCAGAAACCAATAAATATCTCCCAAGTATGTGAACAGCACAGATCATTATGGAGGATGCGTTCTTGCAGAGGTTTTAGCTTACATATGACAGCAGGAGAGAAAAAGAGGAGCATGCGAGGCAGCAGTGCCATACAACCACCTCTCAGAGAAAGAATAATCAGCATCATAAAGTGGACACTGCAGTCATCACAAAGCAGGAAGGAAGTGGAATATTTTATTCAAATAATTCAAACTATAAATTCAAAAAATAGGGCCAGAAAATCATATTGTTTTTCCTTAGCTTTTTGCCATGCTATGGCTGCTTTGTAACCCCACTTCCTAATTTCTGTGTTTTCGCTGTAACAGCTCCTAGAGCATTATAGACCCCAAGGTACCTTATTTTCTCAGCTGAGCTTTCTCAGAACTGACTCCTGCTGAAAACTGTATTTTATATCGTTTCCTACACTGCTGGGGAAGCAAAAACTATAATTAACTTTGGTAATTAGAATTAGAATATTGCAATAACTCTCCTCCCTGAGCTACATTTACCATGAAGTTATTAATCTTTGGAGCCCATTCTTGCATGAGCCAATTAATACATTGACAACATTGTGATGCTCCATAAATAGTCCTAAAAAATGAAGCCCCAGAACACTGCAGTCTCAAGGATTAATGAACAACAACCTGGGCATCAGGTTTTAATAATGGCAGACACTGCATTTGAAATTTTTATATGAATACTAATGAGTAAGGCCTAGCTTCAGTACTCAGCGGTAATTAGGGAAAGAACCTGGCAGTAAAGCTTTTATTACTTGCAGTCATATACTCTGGGCTGGAATTTTGAGTCAAAGTTCATGTTGTGATAAAAATTTTAGGTTTTATCAGAATTTGCAAGATTCAGAACAGCCAGCTTTAGACATATACAGACAGCACAGTATCCAGACTTTGAACATGATCCAAACAGCTGCCACACTTCTCATCTCTTTTTTGTGTTTGATCTTTCTTTTTCTGTCTTTTCCAGAGAAATTTTCTATTTGCCCCCTGGAATCAAGCAGGCACCATCCACAGAGAACAGAAAAGGGCTTCCTTTTTTTGGCTACTTATGCAAGCTTGGCAGTTCTTCAACAAATTAAAGAAATATATGAAACAAATCTAATAAAGGGAAAAAAAAGAAGCAAGGAGGATGGGAATACCAAGCAGTTAGTAATTGAAAGACAACCAGAAGTGGTCTGGGAAGCATGGATCACAGATTATCACATTATGTCAGGAGTCCTCTACCTCTTTCCCTTTTTAGCTACACTCTATTAAATGTTAGAGTTGAGAGAAACTGCAAATGATCCTCCCAAGCACCCAAACAGCAACCTACAAACTTCTGTTTGGGTTTCAAGGTGGAAATGGCATCCAGATTTTGACTGGGAAAACTTTTGGGAAGTTTGAGAAACAGGAAAATAAATCCAAATTAAAGGCACATTTAGCAGATGCAGTACAGATTTTGTCTGCATAATTAAATCAGTTGTAGTTCTTCTGCATGTTCTCAGGAAAAAGTTTGCATTGATTCAACAAAGTTGGTTTAAATTAGAGGAGTTGTTAAAATCAGTAAAGCACCTTTATTCTGGCCTTAATACTAAACCCAGTCTTTAAAGAGAAAAGTATAACATTAAAGCCAAGACTTCCTACAGGGGTTGGAAAAATTCTGACATGAGACATGTCTTGAAAGAATTAAAACTTCACAAGAAAAAGACCCAAGTGCAAAGTCCTAATATTACAATGTTTCTGTTGAAAGTGCACATATTTAGAATTAAAACCATTAGCAGGTTCTGTATTTAACTTCTATATTTAAGAAAGGAATCAGAATTTTTCAGGTTGATACTGATTTTCTAAGCTACCTTTAATACTTAAAAAAATGGACTAGGTAGTCAAAGGAGAACTCTAATATTTCAGTTTTCTCAATTTTCTTTCTATCATTGTTTCATTTCCTTAACTGAATACCTACAGAATAGAAAAACACACACATCTGTATGTACAGAGTATCTTTTAAGAAAAGTTCTGATATTTTGACTTTTGTGGTCTTTACTCCTGGTAGTGACAAGTCATGCTAAAGTCACCCTTCAGGCAGTGTGTAACGTTGCCTTTTAATTAAATTTAGGCTTTTCCTGCCATCACCCTCCTTAGATATCTGTTATAAATGATTGTCACTTTTAATACAGCCTCTGGAGTACATGGATATATTGGCTTTGTTATTATATTGTTTGCCTTTTTAATGTGATGGAAGAGACATCACCAAGAAAAAAATCATTTAAATTTATTTTAAAATAAATTATTTAAATATAAACCTCTGGGAAGGAAGACTTACATGTTATTTTAAAAGTGAAATTACTTCTAACAAAAAGATTTCCACTACACATACCACTTCATTTTGTTCCCTTAGAAATCAGTGCTCTCAAAACAGCATAAAAACCATGCAGACTAGAAAGCATTCCCAAATTCACTAATAGCCTCAAACATGTATGGTTTTGCAAATGAAAGTTCATCCCTGAAACTCCTCCCAGTCACATGTAATGCCATCATGCAGATGCCATTTCTGAAATCAGTAGTGCAAATCCTCATTCACCTATGCCAGGAAACAGCCCACCAAGTACCAAAAAACCCACAAAATCTGGGGTGGAAGGGACAGTGCCCTAAGTGGTTCATGTGAAATTTTATCTGTTTTTGTGAGCATGATATGAAATCAGACATCCTTTCATTGCTAGCAGAGGCTTTCAAGTGACAAGCCTTAAAGGGTCACCAGAAACCAAGGGATTGTAGCAGCCTCATGACTGCAAAGTCCAGCCTGCATTTTTTTTTGGTCAGATTTCCGTGGATAGTTGAGGGTAATTTGAATTGAGTCTGAAAGAATCAATTTTCCACCCAAGTGACACATTATTCTGGTGGCACAGAACCAACAGCAAGTTTACATACTCTGAGCTTCTTTAGAAACTACTAATTATGTGTCACATTAGCAAGAAAATTGCCCAAAACTCAACACGAGACATGCTTCTTTTTCCTTTTTTTAATTATTTTTCTCATTCCTATCAAACTTGCTTAAAACAGGCATGTTCAGAGAAAGTGATACCCTCTCCTCCACATTTAGTACCAGAAGTTGGCTGCCAAAAGAAAGTTATCAGTTTCTCCATGCAGCTACAGAGAGCTACCATAATGCAAAGTGTTGGGATTGCATAAGCTACAAATCACCTTTTCAAAAAAAATAGAAAAAAAAATCTAAATTTGGTTCCACTAAAACGTTCCTGATAAGCTCCTGTTCTTGGCTAGTAACAAGAAATAAAATTTTAGGTAGATGAAGATATCAGTGCTCTCCCACAGCACAGCAATAGTCAGCATCAGCATGCCACATGACAAAAATCTTCATTTCCAATCTACAGAAATAATAGGCACAAGGAGAAAATTCTGTTTTCAGGACATGGAAAGTTACAATCAAACAAAACAAAACAAAACACAAAAAACCACAACCAAATACCAAGGCAGAGCCAAACCTACATCCCATAAAATATCTGAATTGGAATTGCCAGTTTGTGACACATGGAATTACTCCTTGTTTAATACTTTGATAAACAGAGGTTTTCCTTGTTGAGCTTCTGATGTTTCTGGATGCTTAAACCTTGCTTCTTGTGGGGTTTGTTTTTTTCAGGAGCGCAAAAAACACAGGGATTATACTTGTATTTGATGATTCTTCAAGACCTGCATGTAGGATTTGACATGGGCAAAAGCTGTGTGAACAACCTGTGGGCACAAGCTGTGGGAGTTGACAGCCTGACACTAAAAAAAGCTGTCATATCTAGAGGCCTTAGAGATCTTTGGCCACAAAAAAAGGGAAGCAAAGTGAAGGGAGAGAAAGCAAAAATAAGAATTTCCAAGATATTTCTTATGGAGATGCTGTATCTACTGTTTAAAATGACCTTCAGTGAAGCTGAAGAATTTCAGCAAGAAATTCATGCTCACTCTCCACTCTGGTCTTCCAAAAATTGCACATTTCAGTGATAGGTAGGGGGTTTTCCAAGTCTGCAACAGTAAACCGAACTGATTATTCACACTGTAGACACCTTCCAAAGATAAGCATGGATGTTCCATTTCTTTAATTAATAGGAATTAATTATCTGTATCTTTCAGGCAGCTTGGCTGTCTCATCCCAAGCTAAGGGCAAGAAAAAGAATAGGAAGGAACTACATCAAAAGAAATATGGTCAAAAGAATGTAAATTAGCTCTGATATTCTCCTTCTATGCCTTAAATCCAAAGACAGATTGCAGAGCCTATGCAAAGACTCAAGGGTCTTCTTGCCTGCAAATTTTTAAGCCATGTTAAGAGAAGACTTGCAATGGATCACAGCAAATCACAGCTGATATTCTGCAGAAAGGCTGTTGCAAAGCCATAGCCACTACTTTGCTCCCTCATTTTCAGTTCTGAGTAATCTGACTTGTGGAAAATCTTGCTTTTGCAGAAAAATTTTGGACAAATCCTCATACAACCTAAATCCACAGTGTTCTCCAGGTCAGAACAGGGGTCTGTGCTGCCCTTCCAGGCTGATTTCAATGATTCTGGCAGAAAGCTCTGCTGCCACTTGAGGAAAATTAAAAAGAAAATAATTTAAATGTTTAAAAAGAGGACCTGAAGACAGAGCTCTCCTCAGATTTTCTGCCTGTTTCCCCTTCCTGTACACAGAAACAGGCTGGTGACTCGGATATGTTCCTGGCTTTTCACTGTGGTTGAACTGTCACTGTTAGACCACAGGCTGGTGACAGCATCTCTGAGTGTGTGAGGATATTAGAAAGGCAGACAATCACAAGAAAAATGGATGTGCAAGAACAGAAATCACTAGCAGAGATTAAAGGAAAGACAATGAAGGCCAGGAGCTTCTGAGAAATATGCTTAGGACCATTGCAGGTCTAAGTTCCTACATGGAAAAATGTAAAATGCTGTTCCTTAAAATACCAAATAAAAATAGCAGTATCAGATTCCTCTCTGGCAGAAAGCTACTGAGATGCAACCTAGAAATAACAGGTAAAATAGCACCCTGAAAACAGGAACATCACTAGTCAGAGCATAAATTCCCCTGGAATCAATATCCCACCTAGCAGACCAAGCTTAATTGCATGAAAATTCATAAGGAATAGTCATAATCCAGGCCTTTTGGACTCAGGAGAATAAATATCCCAAAGATGTCTGGATCATCAGCCTAGAATTGGGATATTTTCCCATTCCTGCAAGATATTTCAGTGTTATAAAACCAGATTCAAAGCACAGGAATACTGACACTCATTTGTCCTCATCCTCAGTTATGAGAAATAGATGTGCATATACAAGCTTATGCCTGTACAGATGGAAACACATACTTGTAAAAACACACTATACACACCCTTGTTAGAATGGGAGCCCAAGTCTTACAGCACTGTCATACAGAACTGAGCTCCAAAAACGTTTGGACGATGCTCTCAGGCACAAGTTGTGATTTTTGGGGTGTCCTGCACAGGGCTAAGAGTTGGACTCAATGATTCTGATGGCTCCCTTCCAACCCAGCAGGATTCTATAATTCTAGGATTCATTTTCCATGCAGTAGAGAAGTTTTTTGATAAAAATGTGAATTCATACTTAATAACAGCAACATAAACACCTCTCCTCCAATATTATACAACAAACACTAAAGAAACAGAAGCAATTGTTTTGATTTTCTTCACAGCCAGGACTATTTGAATAAGACATGAGGGCTTCATTTTTCTTGCCCAGTTCTACAACAATTCCACAATTTCTGTTCTTCGTCAATGGAGACTCTTTGCAGGCTGCAAAGAGTCAATGGTATTTTTGCCTAAAAGAGCATTTTCAAGATTAAAACTGCTCCTGAAGTTCAGCACTTGACAAATTAAAGGTCAGCTTCTGAAAATGCAGAAAGCAAGAAAGAGCAAGCTGTCCCAAGCATGCTTGAAAGCAGAAGGTAATACCAAGGAACAATCTTTGTGACTGACAGGAAGCTTGCAAGTGTTACAGTTATTTATAAATTGGCTTAAAAGATCTTGTCTCTTAGTACATATTACTGTGCACTGGTAGAAATAGCACAAAAGGAAACCATATCTGAAACAAAGTTATAGACAAAGAAAGAACCTTTTCAACTCACCCTTTCCTGAAGCCTTGCTGAAGTCAGGTTTATTACCCAGACCTGTCTAACTGCTACATTTCTTCAGCAGGACAGTGATTTATTCTTTATGTTGTGTCTTTATACTTTAATATTAATAGTCACTTAAAATGCTTTAAGAGGTTTTGACTATTTAGCCTTGCTGCAGGAAAGTAATAGGCAAAACCTGATACACTAAAAGGGGAAAAAAGCCCTACCAAACATAGTGAACATTAAGACTCCTTAGCTGGCTTGGAAGTCACTGCTATCATATCAACAGCAATTAAAGGCAGAAGAAAAAGCTTATAGAGAAGAAATCGTAGGACAATAACTGAAGAAAGTAAATGCAATAACATGCAGAAGCCATCCCTAATTAGATGAAGAATCTGGACAGGCTTTCTCTGTTGGAGACGTGTCTGAAGCCTTGGACTAATGCTGTAGGGCAGAGAAACATATTTTCATACCTCTGTAGCAGTCTTAGCCATCATCAGAAATCAGAAACTGTGAATTTCCACCTAATTTTGCTCGTGCTGATAAATGAAAAGTAGTTGCCAACAATACCTGTTAGAATATGTTCTCTGTAAAAATCTCCCCACACTTCATGACATTAGGAATATCCAAAAGGAACAGTTTTCACACAGAGAGAAGACAGCTCACTGAGAAGCCTGGGGAATATTTTGGGAGGTAAATATTAGATGTCTTTTTAAGCATCAGCAGCTTAGGCTGATGATACATGGAGCTCTTAATACAAGAATCAGAATTCATATAGGCAGAATACAGGGAAAGGTATGCAAGATTGGTGCTATACTTGAAAAACAAAACAAAACAGTCCACAAAGACAAGATAGAAACAGTAAAACAATGGTGGTAAATGTTTCCTAAGACAGAATAAAATTAGTCTGCATCACACTGCAGAGTGCAGATAAGGAACTGAAGACATGATTTTGCCAAAAGGGCTCAAATGGGCCATCTTTCTACCTTAAAAAGTTAAGTCTTAAAGTGGCAATATAACAAAACTAAACAGGCTTACAATCCTACTCCCAAATCTTCCAATAATGAGCAGCAGGCATCCTTAGCACAATAACTTTGCCTGGAATTACTGCCCCACAGTTTTTCATGGTCTTCAGGCAAAAGTCTAACTCGCTGGGGTGCTCCCATTGCAGTGAAAATGATTCGTTCCCAGTCTTTGCTGAGGCTTCTCACACTGTTTAAAGAAACCAAATATGTGTGAGTTCCTACTAGATGTAAAAAGTCAAGTTTTGAAAACATCTATGTAAATAACAGCAGTGGTACACATATCATCCATGAAATGCTGGCAGAGATTTTAGTCCAGTTTCTGAGACAAAAGGAAAAAACGAGCAATGTAGTAATATCATTTTCTCTCCTCATTCCTTAGATAAAAACTTAGTGGACATAAGAAGTAATTTTTGAACATGCACATGAGAGTGTGACACATGTAGATACACACTTGCTTAATATTAATTACAGCTTGGGGGAAAAAAAATCCAAGCAGATGACTCATAATTCTTCAGGACATAACAACTGCTGAATGGGGACATTATATTAAAGAAATACAACAGGATATTTGATCAATCAAGACTACATGGAACATTTCCCAGTGGAACAAGATGATCCTTAAGGTCCTTTGCACCTATGATTCTATAGTCTACCTTGCCTATCCCACTCAGGATTAAATACAAACCTGGCAAAAAGCTCTTCACACCTCCTCCAAACATTCAAATATTACAGGCATATAAAAGTGGAACTGGAGGAGTTTGGAGTCAAAAAGGATGATATCTGTAGGTCTGTAAGGTACAAAATATCAACAGAGGAGGAAGAAAATTTTTCCTTATAACACTGTGTGACTCATATACTTAAGAGCACCATCTTACAGTAGGCATCAGTGTATTGTTCAGAATTCATTAGACAAGGTAAACTGGTTGCTATTTTTTTTTTTTTTCTGCTAGGTTCATATCTCTCCCTTGCAGTGCTTTTAGCTGATGCCTCCGACAGCTGACAGGTTGCACAGCTCACTTTTAAAAATATTGGATATGAGACTGTTTCTTTTTCCAGAAGAGATTTGGCTATTCTGAAAAGTATCCTGTTGTGGTCAGGAGAAAACATAATGCAGTAAGCAAAGGAAAGGTGATCATTTTGTCTTTTTTTTTCCTCTTTGTTCACCTAATTACAAAATAAAAGAAACTCAAGACTGAAAGCACCTTCCTTGTTACTTCAGGAACAATATTATGAAAATGGCAAACTAAGATCCCCTTTCTACAAGCACTAACTGGCTTTCATGGAATGATTTCCAACAAGGATTGTAAATCCATGCATAAATGCTTGTGGCAACTGTGGACGTCTGGTTTTTACACTTCCAAGTGTAAATATGTTGCCATAATGCACATTATGCTAACTGCCAGATGTTAAATGGCATTGCTTTTGTCATTACATTCACTCTCCTGTTTCTTTCCTCTGGTTTGGAAAGATACAGACTTTTGGAAAATCCCATTCTCATGTAATTCAAGCCTGCTTGTACTTACAGTATGGCTTCTTTGTCCTCACAAACTGCTTCATAAATATGCACTGACAAAAGCAATAAACCTGCTTAAAAAATTATATACAGACTTGGTTTTTAGGTATTCTCATAAAAAAAAGCTTCACTTACACAAATCTGAAGCTGTTAATTGTGACACTGCATGCAAGAATAGCAGAGAGATTCAAAGAGACAAATTAAAACAGAAATTCTACATGACAAACTATTCTGCTAAACCCTGTCATTAATCACAACCTTAACCTTTCTGAAAAATTTATTGCCAACGTGGGGTTGAATGTAAATATTTTACAGTGCCCATGAATCTGAACTTCAAAATTAATTAGGGTTAGCCAGAATTTCTCAAAGTATTTTCTTTCAATTCAGAAGCAGCAGCAAATTCTGGATGAGAACATGGGAAAAAAAGAACTCTTTTCTATCCAGGAGAGAGATAAAAGCATTGGATTCCCTGTGCTTGTGAATACCTTCATCCCTCTTCCATAAAGGGAGAAATGTCAGTCCTGATCCCTTTAGGGCACAATAAAAAAATTCAGGCCCAAGACTCAGGAAACAGAACACCAGGAACTTTTCTTTGCCCACCACAGGCTACAGCTGCTGCACACAGTTCACTTAGCTGCTTTGTAGTTCTGGGCAAAAATGAGGACTGGAAGCAGGAGTGGCACATGAAGAGGTCACAGTCAGCTTTTTTAAACTATGAGAAATCATTGATTTGTCAAATCAATGCATTCAATGACTTATGAGTGCACTTCCTTACCCATTTAAATAAAGATTGACATTGTTTGCAAAACTGAAGTGTTTCAACTGTTCAAGCCAGGCATTTCCCACATCTCACCAAACTGGTGCTCAGAAATGTGAGTAAGTTTATCTTGCACATCCAAGAGAACAGCAGCTTTCAGCTGGGATGGTCATTTGGGGATATAATCTCTTCACTAAAACAGGACTTCTGACACCATCTTAAGCATAACTTCAGTGGGAGATGAAGCAGAAAGTCTTCTATCATCATACCTCCAAACTGATACTTCTCCTGAGTCCTCAGTAGAAAACCTTCAGCTTGTTTGCACCAGCTCTCTGTCCTCAATTCTGTCACTCAAACCTCAAGGGAGAAAAAAATAAAGCGAGAGAAAAGGAGTTTAGGTTCACAACTAATGGAAACTACAGTTTAATGCAAAATTAGCCCTCGTCTATTACTAGAAGGCACTAATTAATGGAACAAATTATTTTTCTTCTCATACACAGAAGTGTGTACAAGCAGTCAGGTAAATAAATTCTGTCAATTACTATAGTAAGATGGGAATAGAAAGCAGGATAACGCCTCTGATTTACTGACAGCAGATAACCCAATATGAGCAAGAGAAGGCAGGAAATGTCTCTACTAAATATCCCTGCGGAAGTGGAATTTGTTCAGCTAGAATAAACTCTCACAATAATCCTAAGTAGAAATTTGCTCCCAGAGTTTTTATTCCCCCGTGAAGATAAGTAAATGCGTGTCTGTGTGTTTGTGAGGGAAGGCCATGCATTTGTTCAGCAGCAGATGAGTTAGAATGTACTTGTTTGAAATGTCTGCAAAATAGGATGCTGAAAAAATCACGGTCACATAAGAGGCAAAGGACTTGAAGAAAACACCTTATTCTTTATACCTTATTATTACAATTAATTACTGTAATTTTCCCAGGAATTTCTTATTGATTTTGTAACTGTCTTTACCTCTTCAACGTGTTTTCTGCACAGGACCAGGCTCTGTCCTGTTATAAGACAGTAAAACCAGAGCCTGACTGACTTGTTTATGCTACTCTTGTTGTCCACAAGGAGAAAAAGGGATTATCTCAGGAAATCTACATTGCAATGAAGTCAATTCATCACAATTTTGAGGCTATGCATTCGTGGAATAGATTTGTTGATGTTCTTTATGAGTACATTTAATCCTTTTTAATGATTCATTTCTTATTCTGTAATAGCTTCTCCAAATCAAATGTTTTAATCAAAATCCGTGTCTATTGTTAGATGGGTAGAAGACTAAAAGCTTTTGGTTTTAATTTTTTTTCATGCTAGAGCATATTTTATTGTTGAGAGTACATCATCTAACTGGTTTTCATTTCTTTTACTTTGGGTTTTATGCAAAAGAGGAAATAATATTATCTCCAAACTGCATCCAAGAAAGGTTAGTCACTCACCCTCTGTTAATGTTGTGTCAATCCTAATAGAATTCTGACACTTAGACCAACTCCTCCTTGGGATCCCACAAAAAGTTTTTCTCTCCTTTTCTTTACCCAGAGTTTATAGCCCTGGTGAGAGGCAGCTTCAGGTTTTTCTTCAAGTCAGTTTCTGCACACAAATATGAGTGCTGGTATTTTACATCTTGCTGAGGGCTCCAAACTTTTGGTTATTGGATGTGATGTAGAAAAACTGACTGATCACAGCAGACACATCACAGGTTTGCAAAGGCTTGACTAACCTGCTTTATGCATTTGACTCCAGGAAAACCCACTTAGCTGTCATTTCCCTGAGAAGAGAAATACCTTCACCTGGATTAGAGATAAACTTAAGCTCTGAGTGACATGGACCTGGAAATCCAACATATTTAGGAGGAGAAGTCTTCCACTCCTGCTTTAATAAGTCCATTCAAAATCAGTCTTCTTTCTTTCTGCATTTTACACTGCTTTTCCAGACCACTGCTGAGGCTCAGTGCTGGAGTGCCTCATTCTAAATCCTCTTTGTGCTCTAATTGGATTTTCAGTGCTTGGATATTGCTCCAATGAAAATCATTAGAAGCTAGTTCTCATTTTTAACCAACTGTTCTCATTATCAATTACCCAATTAGGCTTTTGATAGTCCTACTTGACATCTTATTGCATGCCTGAAAAGCTAATTTTCTTTAAACTTTGGCTGTACACAGTAATTTTCTTGATGTTTTGTCTTGAACAACAAATAAGCATGAAGATCAAGAGAGATCAGAAACTACCAAAACTTCTTCCCTGTATTAACATCCTTACTCAGTTTGTTACCCCATCCAACTCTTGTTTCAGTGCTTCAGCATGATTCAAAAATTTCTGGGTAAATGAAATCAATTATACTGTCTTCTTCTTTGTATTGTTCTGACTTCATATCAACATGAAGGCTAAACTTGAAATCATGGACTCACTAAGATTGGAAAGGAAAGGTTATCAATTTCAGCCACTATCCCAGCACTGCCAAGTCCAACACTAAACCATGTCCCTGAGTGCCACATCTACATAATTTTTAAACCTCTTTAGGGATGGTAACTCTACCACTGCCCTGGGCAGCCTGTGCCAGAGCTTAACAACCCTTTGGGGGAAGAAATTTCTTCCAATATCCAACCTAAATGTACCCTGGCACAACTTGGGTCCATTTCCTCTTGTCCTACCAAATAATGAACACCCACCTAATTACCACATTCTGTCAGGGAGCTGTGAAGAGCCATAAGGTTCCCCCTGAGCCTCCTTTTCTCCAGGCTGAGCCCCTTTCCCAGCTCCCTCAGCCACTCCTGGGGCTCCAGACCCTTCCCCAGTTCCATTCTCTTCCCTGGACACGCTCCAGCCCCTCAGTTCCTTGTCCTGAGTGGCGCAGAAGGGGACACAGCACTCAAGGTGTGGCCTCAGCAGCGCCAGCCCAGGGACGGTCCCTGCCCTGCTCCTGCTGCCACCCCATGGCTGGGACAGCCCAGGGGCCATTGGCCTTCTTGGCCACCTGGGCACCCCTGGGCTTGTGTCCAGCTGCTGTCACAGCACCCCCAGGGCCTTTCCCAGCTTTCCAGCCCCTCTGCCCCAGCCTGGAGCTGCAGGGGGTTGTTGTGACCCGAGGGCAGGAGCCAGCACTTCCCCTGGCCTCATCCCATGGATCCAGCCTGTGCAGACCCCTCTGCAGAGCCCTCCTGCCCTGCAGCAGATCCACACTCCCAGCCAGCCTGCTGCTGTCAGGAGCTGCCTGAGGGGGCCCTCGATCCCCTCATCCAGACCTTTGATGAAGATGTGGAACAGGCCTGGCCCCAGGACTGATGCCATGGGAACCCCACTGGTGCCCAGCCCAGCTGGATGTGCCTCCATTCCCCAGCACTGCCCGGCCCTGCCCTCAGCCAGTTCTTCACCCAGAGAACAGGGCCCTGTCCGTGAGCAGCCAGCTTCTCCAGGAGATGCTGTGGGACAAGGTGTCAAAGGCTCTGTAAAGCCCAGGCAGACACAGGCACAGCCTTTCCCCCACCTCCTGAGCAGCTCACCTTGTCACAGGGGGAGATCAGGTTGGTCAGGCAGGACCTGCCTCTCCTAAGGCCAGGCTGGCTGGGCCTGATGCCCCGGGTGTTCTAGGAAAGGCATCATTCAGAAGCACTTTTGCTCCTTATGATGGGGTTGTATCACTTACAGTATTGCCCTGCTGTTTTTCATCTGTTTTTGCATCAGCTGACAGATGTTAATGTTTCTAATCTGGGTTTGGTTTCATTGAAAAAGTTAAAAAAAGATTCCTGTTAATTGCAGCTTTATATGATAGTAAGCATCCATCACTAAACTCGAAATTCAACACTGCAAGTTCCTGTTTAAAAATAATGTACTCAAAATTTAAGGAAATTGGAAAAGCCATCTGAGTTACTTTGTGCACATCTGGGTTGCGCTTGCTTCACTTCTTTTTTTTAACTGTAGACATTAACGACACATAAATTCATATTTTTGTTATTTAAAATTCAAGAAGCAGAAATATCCCAGAAGCTGTGACTTTAGAAAACTCTTATCAGGCTCACAATACAGCCATGAGACGTGGCAGCACTAAAACTGTAATTGTGGGTGCTCCCAACACAAAAGGGCTGGGAAGCACAGAGCTTCAAAGGCCAGCAGTGATTAAACAGGGTGTTGCACTCTCAGAGGTGTTAAAAAACAAAACAACAAAACAAATTCTGACCAGCTTTCTTCTATAGTGTTTTCTCTTCCAGAAGAATTCACTTGATTAAATACCTCATGACTGATAAAATTAAACAGTTGAAAATCAAAAAAAACCTGCCAGTACCACGAAAGCATGAATTCAGAGAGGTCTTTAAGAATGCCACTTAGTGGGCAAAATGCATTCTAATGCATTTGCAGTTGTGAAATTATGGTGAAAATGAAAATCTTTGCAGCATTCAGAAACTGAAAGCCATAAACACATTATCACATGCATGAGAAAGGGGTGGCTTTTGAACTGGAGGCAGGCTGAAAAACCATTTCAAGGAGGCAAAAGGGGCCATTTCCTACAGAGATTAAGAGCACACAAATGAAATCTCGATCCTGATCTCACTGTCAGCCCTCATTTAACAAGTAATCAGCAAGTTTTCTATTGCAAACATTTCCATTCTAGTACTTCTTTTGCTATTTTTCATGGCCTTGCTGCCCTATGTGACTGTAGCCTATAAAGCTGCATGATAAAAGCTTTAATCAGAAACTTCTGTGAAACTAACTGCCTGGCACACAAAGTATTTCCATTTCAAATGAACTGTTACAAATAAGTGTTTGATTTTAATAAAGCATTTATTCAAGATTAATTGCTAGCTGGTAAAAGCACTTGCTTTGGTCAGTGGGAAGGAAATATGAACCTAGTCAATCTACTCTTATCTAGGAGTTAAATATCCAATAAAACCATGAAGACCTTTTAGTATGTTTAATTTTTTAAAAAAATTCAATCCTAGCACTTGGAAATAAAAGGATAATCTTTAATTGTCTGGACAGACCTCACAACAATGCTCACCAAGATTATATCATATGACCTTAATGCAGACATGGCACAGAACATGCTGAGCAGAAAACTCATTGAAAGTTGAAAAAAGTCTCTAAAAATCCCCAAAAAAGTTGATTTTTTTTCTCTCTGAGATGTGTGAAAGACCACACATCTCACAGATCAAAGGTAAAGTATTATACCCATATTAATTTTTTTTCCTGGTGCCAGAAGGAACAGAAATGTTTATATTTCTTAACACAATTAATAACAAGGAGTAGTTGTGACTCTTGTGACTTTGTCACTGAGAGGTGTTAATTTCACAGTTCCTATAGAAAGTACATCCTGGAATGCAGCTACTCAAGACAGATTTCTAACACTCAGAAATGGTATCAGAGACCCTGAAAATCTAAGTTTTCTTTCTCTTCTTCCCCTCATACCTTCTTTTCTGCAGAAAATGTTTTTCTATTAAATAGGGAAAAGTTAAAAGAAGAAAAAGAAAAAGAAAAATGAAAGCTGTTCTCAGTATCCGAAAAACACACATTACTTTGTATTTTTGTCCCCTTCCCTTCTCTTTCTCAGTCTTTCCTGTGCAACTTGCTCTTTGATGACAAACTCAAGCACAGACTCCAAGGTGGGTTGTTACTGCAGCCATCTGACTCTGTATTCAAATGAAACAACTCTGTAAATTCTCTTGCAGGACAAATTCACCACCAGAAGATGTGCAATTAGAAATCTTACAGGTGTCCTGATTTAAGGTGGAAGGCAACTTTATGATCCTAAACTTCTTCAGTGGAGCTAACCATTGATTCTTCACCATTTGCAAGTTCTTGAAAGATTCATTCCCAGCAGGGAAAGGGGGAAGAATTAGATGAGTATCTTCCTTCTTGCAGGAAGATGGAGCAGCATTAGTCACCATTCATATTATTTAATATTGAATGAAAATCTGGCAAAATTTATGTACTCATGCAAAATCTGATAACAAAGCCAATAAGGCTGAAAAAGCAACGCAAATGCCAGTCATCCTTCATGGCAGCACAGGGTGGCATTCTCTGTGTGATTTACCAAAGAGACAAAACAGCCACACAGAAATGGGAGCTCAGACTTGCAACAAACAAGGAGTTGTTCTGTGACAGGGGCTGGGGTCTTGGTGAAAGAAAACCACTGAAATATTCCTGTAGAAGCCTTCAGCTTGGAGATTTTTTCCCCAAACTCCTGAGGGATGCAGAGCTCTCCTGAAGAGGGCTGTTACTTGCCAAGGGCATGTTTCCTGCTGGTGGAAGAACTTGTACCCCAATAATTCCTTTTGGTTTCTATATTTTTCAGATCCTCCAGTAATATTATCAATGGGCTTTTCAGATGTATTTGAAAGGTTTGGGTTGTTTGTTCTGCCAATAAAGATGGTAAAATTAGCCCTAGAATGGGCTTATTTGTAGAGTGCAGATAGCAGAAATCAGTTGGTCCTACTGGGATTACTTGATGTTCATGTTCAAAAGACAGGAATTTAAACAATTTTTTAAAAGTATGAAACCTACATTAACTTGTATTAGCATCTGCCTGAAAACAAAGCCCTGTGAAAGCTTCTTGTTTTCTGGGATTTTTACAACAAGGCACTTTGTTGGACTCTTCTGAAAGTCTTAGCCTTGTACTAAATAAAGCAAATCAGAATGAGATACCTAGAAATTCAAAGAGGGTGAAAAGGAGAAAGAGACAGAGATCTGTATCACTGGATTTTCCCTATTAAATATCCTGAGCATTTCTATTACAAGCAGAAAAATTCAAATTCCCCACAAAAAGGAGGAATGTGCAAGAGAACTCCTCTTGTATTTTGAGTAATATGAATTCCTTTTTCTTTCAAACAAAGAAAGAGGTGGGGAAAGGAGCTTTCCAGAGGTCTTACAGCTTCCTTTTTCATTTATTAAAGTCAACCTTTCAGCAGATGAACAACTTTGTGTCTTGCAAACCACAGAAGCCGTTGGAAATGCTGACCAAAAACTACTCTTGCTGTGATTCACACATTGAGAAAACAGAGGTCACTGATGGCCACCTGCAAGAAAGAGCATTAAGCAGCCAATGACTAAAACCCCAGTGCACGTTTCCATCTGTATCCCATTCAGCACCCAGTCCTTATCACTTATTCCCTTTAATTTCACTCTCCCTCACTGGCTGCTTTTGCTACTAAGCTGTCTCTTTGCATCATGTCTTGACCTCCTGCTCCTGCAATTAACAGCCACTGCTAATTGCACTCAGCTGCAGGTCATTTTAGCTGGCTGAGACTCCTCTGTCAGTCAGAGGAGTCTCATCCTTTAGCCTTTATACAACAGGGTAAAGAAAAAATGAACAAACAAACAAAACCAAGAATACGTGCTTCTTAGCTACTAAATGATGAGAGGTAAATTTCTCAAGGGAAAGGTTGTATTTCCAAAATACCTTACGTGCCTTCCCAATTCTTTTCTACCAATCCAAACTTCCTACTTTCCAGATTGTCAAGAACAAAGTATTTAACAGAAGCAGCAACAGATATTCTACCTATCAAAGTATCACAATACACAAAATCATAAAAACAAATAGCTTTTAATTAGAAAAAAAAAAAAAAGGAAAAAAGTAATTAATCTGCTTTCAAATTTTTCTTCTTAAGGCAATAAAACTGCCAATTCTTTAGAAATAAATTCACTCCCAACCTTCCATTAAAAAAGCCTCACAAAACACTAATATGAATAACAATGTATTAATATTTTGACACAGGCAGATAAATGATGAGGGGGACCACTTTTAAACCACAAGTTCTTAAACTTGATGACTCTATAAGTAGGACTTCCTGGCAATTTTGTGTTCCTTCTTTCTGGTCATACTAAGTTTAAGAATGTATTCTGTTGAGCTGTAAGGTTGGAGGTTAGGCCTTTTTCAGTACTGGATCAGGCATAGAGATTTAAGCCAAAAAGCATGGAGAAAGTAAATTAAAAATTAAATTGAAATTCACTTCCTACACCAATTCTACAAATGAAAGTTTTCTGGATCATTAGGATTAGCATCCATTCATAAAACTTGACAATGAAATAATTACTTAAACATTTTGCATGCTTTATTTTTTAGATCAGCTTAAATACTTCTGTTGAACTCTAATGTCATGATAGGTCTTAAGACCAATCTCTTTTTTAAAACATTTTAAAGATGATCAGAAACTAAAGATCACAGAGGATTACTGGGTGTAAAAGCCCGAAATGCATACTGCTAATAGTCCCTAGCCTGTGGTAATAACTTAGACATGTAAAATAAGTCACAAATTTTGTTAAAAGTCCACTCAGTGGGGTCAGACACCACGACTTTTGAGGGAGACATGCAGTCCTGTCCACAGGTAAAAGCATATAGACAGATTGAATCTGACATCCACAAAACAGAGCAGTCTTAACCATGTATTTGATGTTCTTGGCAGATAGAAAAGGAGTTTTGTTACTAGCACTGCCAGACTGTGCAGCTTTTGGCAGTCCTGTTTCCCAGCCCGGACCTTGGGCAGCTCTCTGGGGACTGAAGGTGGGGCAAGAAAAGGCTGTGCTTGGCTTTGGTCACATAGTGGGGCTGATTTATTCCTTGCACACCTAGACATGACCTCCTGCCCCATTTCAGGAGTGACAAAAGAGTCTGCAGTTCTCATGATTCATAGAAAGAAATTTTCTTAGAGGAAAATTTGGTTGCACTGATCCTGCTGTAAAGATGAAACTGCAGCTCTATATAATCCAGTTTCTTTTAGGAGGCTGGAAGGTACTTGGACTAAAGGCAGAAGGTGAAAGTTTTGCTTTTGGATTCTTTCTTGGGCTCTAACTCATCAGCTGGTGCTCTAATAAACCACTTACCTGAAGAAAACAAAAAAACCCAAAC
This sequence comes from Eopsaltria australis, assembly GCA_034509425.1. NCBI lineage: Eukaryota > Metazoa > Chordata > Aves > Passeriformes > Petroicidae > Eopsaltria > Eopsaltria australis. The sequence goes on from JAVTVJ010000622.1 coordinate 102,115, forward strand.
TAAAACAAAAAAGAATAAAAAAAACCCCAAACCAACCTACCAACCAAAAAAACCCCAACAAAGCAACAAACAAACAAATAAAACCCCCTCTCCAAAAAACAACAACAAAAACCCAAACCAAACCAAACCAAACCAACATAAACAATAACAACTACAAAACCAGCACAAACTAAAAATACTTTTCTCACAGAACTCACAGAATGGAAGGTTGTCCATATCTGCTGCTGTGCCTGAGCTGACACAGTTTCCCAAAGACAGGAGCCTCCTGGGTTCTCCCATGAGAGCTGCTCACTAACATGAATGCACCTGGAGAAACACCTACACCACAATTAGGTTTGCTTTTCACCAACACAGCTGGCAGAGGAAGCTTCCCAAAATGAGGAGGTGAGCTGCCATGCTGCTTGAATCAGAAGTGCCCCCAACAGAGAACTCCAGAGGAAGCGCTGCTATGGACATCTCTGTCCTGCTGCCTGCAGGTATCACCAGATGGTTTCAAACAGGCATAGTTCTTCCTCTGGTCTGCACTTTTTTTTTCCCTCTCTTGCCCCAGCAGCCAGGTCTGGCATGATCTAAATTATCCTGATGATTTCTTCTCATTTCTTTCTTTTCCAGATGGTGTGAAGGACACTTGCAGGCCTAGTCCTGTCAGCAAGAAAGGATTAATCCCGCTTACCAGAAACAGATCTTCTTGGCACAAATTTAAGTACTATATGTAAGTAATGTCTCTTACTCTTTGCTTATGATTTGTTCTACTTTGAATTATTTGTGCATTTTGAAGGAAGAATCCAAAAGGCAGATTTTGTCTGCTTTCAAGAAAGAAAAGAAAATAAGTTGTCTTGTGGGGCTTTTTTTGTCTTTGAAATAACAAAAACAGCGAAAGGAGCAACCAAAACCCACCCACACAAACCCACCTATCCTACCACCACTGAACCCTTCTACCACCACATGAAGTCAACCCCGAGAGTTGACTGAGATACTTGTCTGGGATAGTTTAAACTGAAGGAGGTTCCTGAGCAGGGAATTTAGGCTACCATGAGGCTCACCATGGAAGTGCACTGCAGTCCCAAAGGTACAGCTGCTGCGGTGTTCTCAGGAGGAGGGAACATGGTGGTGACAACTGGTAACAGCTTTGCTTAAGATGCTCCTGCAGCACAAGAAAGGCTTTCATCAGGTTCTGAGCACAAATTTTATCTCTGTCTGAAGGTTCCAGTGCCCTCATGCCATCAGGGAAATGATAATAGTTTTACATACATATGTTTTCAGTGTAATTAGAATAAATCCTCTTTTTATTCTAGCCATTTATGCTGCAGTAAGAGGAGACATTTAAAAAAATAAAGGAAATTTGCAAAGTGGAGGATAAGCAGCTCCTCCTGCTTTCCTGTCTCTTCTGAGTAAAGCAAGCATGGTATTCTCTGTTTCCTCCTGTGCACAGACCACTGCCACATTTTGGATGGAAATATGACCATGACAGGGCAAAGGGCACAGTGCATGCATCCAACAGGGGTCTGTTTATCCAGCTCTTCAGAAGAGTGGGGAAACCTACCCCAGAACACTTCAAGAGAAGAATGCAGCCAGACATCTCTTAAAGGAAAGAAATTAGCAGGCCCCTGGATCAATTAAATCATTGCTCTGCATTGCAACCTCCAGCAATTTTTCCATTTTATTTTTTTTAACATAGAGCCAAAGTCTGGTCCCACCAGATGCAATAACTCAATAGAAGTGATAAACCAATTTTCACCTGACAAAGGTCTTTCCTAAGCAGGAATTAAATAGGTGTTTTTGAAAAACCCAATGGCCGTGTGAACTCTCATTATTACAGTTATTTGCCATGCTACAGAAACCTGGGACTCCTTACACCAGCAACTGGAAAGCTGGTATTCCCTAGGAGTGAGCCATTCAGCCAAGACTTCAGCAACACAACACCTTGCTTTTCAACTTGTAGAGGTGTTTGTGCTCTGAAAGGTATAAAGAGATTTTTAGAAGTTGCAAGGGAAGTGTATTCAAGTCTAAGGGCACAAACCGGTTGGAAGATAGAATCCTGATTTAAAAATAAATGATAAAAAAATCAGACCACGGTGCACAGCCAGTCTATAGATGCCACTGAAGCATAGTTCCAAGTAATTATAGTGCCTAATTGCTCTGCAAAGCAAAAGTCCTCTGTGCAGCACTACAGGGGAAAGCAAATTAGAGGTGAAAGCTCATTTCTTTAAAAGTCAAGCCTAAATGGCATCTGTTACAAGCTCTTAGCCACATCTTGGTATTACAGCCTGCCCAATTGAGCAGCTTAAGATACACAGCAGGATATAGTTCTGCATTGCCATCAGCTAGAGAAGGTTCTCCTTCCCCTGCACAGGAGCAGGAATTAGTCTTTACTAAACTCACTACATATTTGTCAGTGTTTACTAAGATATTTGGTAAGGTTTCAGTAAAAAATCCTAACCTCTAGGTGAAAGAGAGAGTATGCCCACACACCACTTTTAAAATTTGCTCCTGGTAATGGAACACAAACCTCTCCAACCCTGCAATTAATGTGTGGGAGATGCTGGTCTAGGACACATTAAAATGGAAGTAACCTCAATTTTCATTCTGCTCTCTTCTAGCTGGTCAAATTTACCTAGACACTCTTCCGGTTGAAGACAAGCTTGGTATTGACACAGCACAGGGCTTGTTTTTCAAAGGCGTTTGTTAGCTGCTACTGCTGTTTACCTTTCCATAAATTAATGTGCAGAAAACAGCATTAAGTATTCTCCAAAATACTGCTGGAAGAGTGTTTGCTCTTCTCATTTTATGTCTACTCATGCAGAGAACCTCCTGTTATGCTGTAATTTCACCAGTCAGATGTAAGTAAACAGAACAGAGAGGAAGGCCTGCCAAAATCAAAGATAACCTTTTCTAAAAGCATGGAATAACAAACAGGGTGAACTCAGGGGGCTGGAAGGTCAGTTTCAGAGGATGGCAGATCTTCAGATCACACCAGCTTCTCTGCATGACAGTGATGGATGGTGCTTGTTGCACTCTACAGATTGATTACACTTCAGATAATCTCCCTTTCTGCACATTGATGTGTTTTAACTCCTCTGGGAAACACCTATCAAATTGTGACAGATACAAATCTGACAGATACAGAGTCAAAAACCCAAAGGGGATAGAATTTAACCCTACTTGTTCAGCATATAAACAGCTCCTTCAAAATACAGATGCATTACAATTGAGCTTATCTTGTTTATTAGGGTTGTAATAAAGTCCCTCCTGATGTCTAGCTCAGAAGGTTGACTTAGTAGGTGATTGTGTTTGCTTATTTCTTAAATGAGCTAAAACATTCATTTTCTCGGGGTAGAGGATTGCCAAGTGACCCCAGCAATAACCTGGGACTGCAAACCTCAATTCAGTTCCCAAGCCATGATGACCTCAGCCTAACTGCTGGGCCTGAGTTCACCATTTATGACAATGCAGTTTGCTACCTGCACAGATGTCCGGTGACAGACATGAAGAACTGCAACTCACTCATGTGCTACAATATTAGAGACATGTAAATGCTGCTATGTCTGTAACTCTATTAAAGCAGTCAAGTTCTGGACACACCTCAGTTTTTGGGATGTCCTGAGCGCACATTGAAAATGAGAAAGATGTTCAACATTTTTTTGATGCTGAATGTCTAATTCAAGTCAGTGCATGATTTCAAACACAGTAATTTTAACCTGGGGTTAAGTTTTTGGTGTTGAAAAATGTTCTGACTATAACACAACTTCAGTCAAGTTATCAAAGCACATAAATGTCCAAATTCCACTAATGTTGAAGAGTCTTAATTCAAAACATTTCAGGTCTTTCATAAAGTTTTTCTCAATGTAAAAGCAACACAACCTAGCAATAAAAACCCCCCTTGGTCTTTTGCATCACTGGAATTGGAGGGGACCTCCAGTCAAAACCTGAGGGGTCAGCTCAGGACTGATTCCTCTGAGATGCTTCACTTTTTCTCATGCACTGGACACAAAGATTAGAGATCTAACCTGTGGCTGAGAAATCCACTCTATTAGACCTTGTGATTAGGTGAATACTTGAATTTCTTTGGAGCCTTCTAGCCTGACAATAGTTTGGAGCAGTGGCTGCTTTGTACTCATCTATGGTCCACCAGAAGGCTCCAAGCTCCTATGAAATTCCATAGCTGTCTGTCTCCCAGAGCAAAGGTATCTCAGGATATCTGAGTCTCAAACAAATGTCTTATTCCTCTGTCATTTTTGAATGCAGCTCCTCACAACTTTAAAATGTTAATGACATAAATTTTAACAAGATTTTTTACTGACATTAAGAATCCACAAAAAAAGACAAGCCTCAAAATTATACTGATTGAACACAAGAATGTGCAGGAGGTTGTGCCATCTGGCCTGAGGAATAGCTCTGGGAAGGCTTCAGTGGGGTTTCTTAGGTTTGTATTTGTTGGTTTTTTTCCCCATTTAAATTCATGTTATCTGACACACGCCCTGGCCCATTACTTTACCCTCTAGAGAATACTCTGGTACAGAACTTTGACCTTCTAGGAAATTCACTTCCTTCAGCTATTGCAAAAGTTAAAAATCAGAAGCTGTGGAATCTTTTTACATTAATCTTTTTATATTAATCTTTTAATATTAATCATTTTATATTCAAGACATTTTGACTTTAACTCAGCCTAGCCTAAGTATCAATACACATCCAAGGAGACCAGCCTGCATTTGCACATTTATGTGTTAGTCATACGCTGTGTTTTCTGGAGGGAGCTTCCTGGCAGTGATGGCAGTGAAGTGGGAATTGTGAGGGCAGTCTCAAGCACCAGCCCTCTGGCAAGAAGTAGAGGGAAACTGAGCTAAACCCACCTCTTTTCTACTCTATCCTGTTATCCTTTCCGCCTGTGAACAATGAATCCCACAGCTAAACTCCCCATACTTAAAACAGTAAGGAAAAGCTAAAATTACAAGAAAATAAACATCCATCATAATTAATTACTGCTTTCTTGAGCGTGCAATAAAGCTTTCCCAACTTTCCCTCAGACTTCCCTGAGGATCATGCACAGGTTATTCGTAGCTTTCACTACCTGTGAGTGGATGTCATCCACAGTCATGATTTACTGTGTCCCAGGGCTCTGCAGCACATCCTGCAAAGGGAAATCTCTCATCCAAGGTGAAGTTCTACTCCTCTTGGCCACTCTCACCTCCCCAGGGACAGACAGGTCTCAGCTGCAGGGAGTTTTATTTCCCATTTTCTGCTCTACAGGAAGGCTACATCCAGCAACTAGAACATATGCACAACCTTTTAAAACCTTTTTGGAAATTAATACATCCATTATTGAAAGCTGCTGATTAGGATGAGGCCACCCATGCCACATGCAGAACTGTGGAGCCAGTTTAATATATTAAGGATGTGAGAAAAGAATGCAAGCAAATGTGATTGATGTAGAAATTAATTAAGTTTGGTTCACGAGCCCCTTTCATCCATGCCATGTTAACAGACGCCTCCTCTCATTCTGGATTCTTCCCTCCTCTTTTAAGTTTCAGACAGCAGCAGGCATAGGTACCATCTTTGTATATAACTCACAGAGCAAATGCAAAACAACATCACTAAAATAAAATCCCGTTTCCTACAAAAAAACACAGGGAAACAAGTACATTCCTTTGAAGTAGCTCCATTAGAGTTTCTGCTGGAAAGTGGTATCAGCCGTTTGTGGCCTTTTTTAAAACCTAATATCTATGTGTGAAGTTTTAATCTAAGTATTTGTCAGTTACAAGGGGCAACATTTATTTTGTGGACAATTTAGCTGTAAAAGACCTCCTGCAAAACAAGTTGCCTCGGTGGCTCCCCAGCATGAACCTGCTGGTGTTGCATGGGTCTGGAAGGCCATGAAACAGAGAAAAAAAAGACGAAGAAAAAAAAAAGAAAGAAAAAAAAAGGAAAAAAGGAAGCTATTAATGTAAGCTTGAAGCAACAAATATTTTTCCACTTAAAAGAAGTGGACCAATCCATGGAAACAGTCATGCTACCTGAAACTGAGGAAGACTTCAAGTCATTTAGGCATTTTCTATGAGATTGTCCCAGCCTTAATCCCGCCAGAAGAGAACTCCAAGAAAAGAATAGTAATTCCATGCTTCCAAGTAGATGCAAATAGCAATGCACAAGATGGGTCCCATTGGTTTTATTAGCTGTTTGCCAAAGCTATCAGTTCCTACACAAATTATTTAAAATTAATTCAACTCTATAAAATTAATTATTCATTCCTCTTTGTGGTTTATTTTTTATTATTAAAGGATAAATGTTTGAACATTTCTTTGCCCAAGGTCTCTTAGAACAGATATTTCAGAAAAACAACTAAGCCACATTACTTTGCTTCATTTATATTATGATGAATGTACAATTAATTCCTCTGTTCTGAAGGGAGGCCTGAATTTGTTATTCATTATGAATAATATGTAAAGATAATATTTTCATAAGGCTGGTTTTATGGGGGATAATTATTTTTTAAAATAGCCCACCTGAAAGTCTATTTTGAGTACTTTATTTCGCAAAGTATGCCAATTAGTGGAGAAGCTCAATGCAGCATAAAAAACACATTTTAAGTACTCAAAAAGTAAAGGATCTGATTTTTATTTGCAGGGGATTTTTACCTAACAGAGGCGAACTTTCAAACTATCTTGAAACCTTTTTGCAGGTGAAATCCATCTCATTGCTTACTAACAAACCTCTCCTAGAGAGTTTCAGGATATGCAGAAAGGAAACTATTTTGTGTTAATAGGATTGATTTTAAGAGTACAAGACCCAGTGGAGAGACTGTCAACCCTGACAGTGGCCAGCAGTAGATGTATAATAGAGATATATCTTCCCTCTTCCCCCATAATGCCTTGACTTCTTAAATGGTGCTGAATCAAGCAATGCAGAACCACCTTTGGTGTGTTAGCCTTGAATAATGGCCAGACTGCCCATGCTCAGTGGGTCAGGGGCAGAAAATAGACTAAAACCAGATGATAAAGCTCATGCACTGAGATAAAACAGGGAGATTGTTGACCTGTTACTGTTATGAGCAGAGCTGACTCAGGTTGAGAAGCATTAGTTTAATTTACTGCCAAAATATGGATTTGGACAAACACTAAACCACCCCTCCTTCCCCCTCTCCCAGGCTCAGCTTCCATCCTTCCTTCCAGAGTTCTCTCCTCTCTGAGAGGGGCACAGGGCAGCCCTTTGCTATCTGTTAAAGTTTTTGATTTTCTGCTGCCCTCTCCAGGCTGGATAGTCCTAGTCCATTCAACAGCTCTGTATTTCTGATCTTGATTGCTGCCATTATCACAATCTTTTTCTGTTAAAATATATCCTTTTTGAGGTGGGGGAGAATGGAGTGGCTCAAAGTAGCCAAGATCTGGGCACGTAGTACATGAAATAGCAGCATTATTTTATTCTCCCTCTCCTCATAACTTCAAATTAATTCACTTCCTTTATGTTTTCTGAGGGCACTCATTTTGTGCCAGCACCTGTTGCACCTCCAAGATTTCATTCTTCAGTAGTAACAATCCCTCTCTCCATAGGGAGATCAGGACTGTTCTTTTCACGCTTCCACTGCTTTACTCCACCTACATTGAATTCTATCTAAAATGTTTTTTCCTGTAACTGCTTTGGGCAGCTCATTGCTGATGGTCTGTCCTGCCACTGTCAGCAAAGCTTTGCAAGACCATCCATCACCGTGTTGGTGAGCAGAGATTTCCGTTTCAGAGTTTCACAGTCAAGCTGCAGTCAGAGACAGTAACAGTTTTTTTTTAATCTGAATTCTTAGTGTATTTGTGGGCACTAAATACACTAGAAATGTATTTAGTGTGTTTACTAAATACATTTAGTATTTAGTAAATGTATTTTGCTACATGTAATAGTAATAGATTTAGTTATCAAAATAAAACTCCCCTCTAGACCAAAGAATCTCAGAGAAACCACAGGGTACTAGATGAGCCTGAACAGGAGAGCTCTGTTTCGGGGCAAATGTAGTATAAAAAAATAAAAGAAAACAAATCCCTGTATGCAGTATAAAGGTGGCAAAATCTGAGCAAAAGATGTAGTTCATTTTTACAAATATCACATCTTCCTGTGTGGAGCAAGCATGACTACATGGCATAGAGTAACACCTCACAAAAATGCCACTGAATGGCACCACCACTTCTATCCCTGTGTGTGAGCATCATGAATGCCTCACAGCACCTTCCAGCTTATCATCACACTTCTGTCACTAACACACAGAAAAATAACTATTCTGTACTCATACACAGAGACACAAATCCAGAGTGAATCATATTGGCTTTTCTGAGTTACCTAATCCTCAGTGTCAGAAAACAGCCTTAGACTGACAGAATTATAGATCAGTCTTACAGAATATTTCAAAAATTGTCTCTTCACAATACCCAGGTTTCTTCTGAGGAATGTCTTCAATCTATTAAAAGCTTATTGACTTTGTGCAAAACATAACACAAAATAGCTAGAGAGCAATCAGTCTCCTCAAGTCTTGACATAATGGCCTCTGACTTTGGATATCATCAGATGAGCAAAAAGCCATGCAAGTTAAATCCAATTTTAAAGAAGTTAAAACCTCTTCATCAGTTTCATTACAAAGAAACTTTGAATTATTGCTACTTCATTAGGACTCTGATGATCCACTGAACGAGTGAAAGCAAAGGGATAGAGAGAGAAGCCAGCAAAGAAAAGTTTTATGAAAGAGATCCATACACTGGCAGAAATCTTCCTGAAGTTTGCACTCCAGCTCACACAATTTACTTTTGGATAATGAAAAGTCTGACTATTTTACTTAGGAATTGCTAGCAATGAGCTGGCTTAAGACTATTTGTGTCTTTGTCAAGTAGTATTTTTGCCTTGAATATTCTGCCTGGCAGCTCTAATGCTGTCTGTGTTATGAAAGAGGAGATGGCCAACACTTTGGTCTAGATAATAGCAAGATGGCTTCTATTTAAGGGGCTGGCTATCCCTAATTAATTTCTGCAAGATTCCATACATCACTACTATGAATGGAGAGGGAGGAAGAAGAAAACTGAAGGATAGCAGCTTTTCATACACTTTTAGTGAGATTTCAGCTCAAACCATTAGAAAAACATTCTTTTTCATGAAATCAGAGTTCTAGCATAGCATATTTTGAGCTGTTGATACAAATTATATCTGATTCACCCCATTTCCTATTACATGAACCAGTACAGATACCCAGAGACAGAAGCACAGCTGGAAATCTATGATCCCTCTTCAAAATTCCCTTTAATATCCCATCTTAGGACAGTACTTGCTCACTGATCCAAAGAACCTGGGTAGTTACAGTTTGGTAGCCTTAAGCATGAGGCACAGATGAAGAGAAATAAAACCTGTAAGAGGTAAAACCAGTCTCCCAGCTCCTTCTGATTGTGCAGGCTACAGGCTCTCCTTCTTAAAGTATTTTTAAAATAAAAGATTGCATTTAGTACCGTCCAGATAAAAATAGAAAGAAAAAGAATGACACCTGAGAAAATGGCACTCGCTTCCCTCTGCTTGATTATTGCAGATTATTTTACACTGGAAAGTGGAAAAGCTAAACTGGGAAAGGCTAAACTGGATTCTGCTGTTTTAATAAAGTTCACACCTTTGCAGTGATGTTGCAACTCCTGCTCAAACTACAGCTGATCTAGACCTTCTCTGGCTTGAGCTGTTAGTCAAATCATCAGAGAAGCCTTGACCTGGATCAGTTGCAAACTGTTATGAGCACAAGAAAGAAGAAATGGAAAGCCAGCTGAAGTAGGAACAGAATTCTGGCACTTGACCTTTAAAAAATTATTTCCTGTTGATCCACTGACTGGTGAGAAAAGGAAAAAAAAAGCTTAGGTGAGGGGTTCTGCCCTTGGGGGGAGATCTTTGAGAAGGAAAATGGAGTAATTCTGCAAGATAAGTGTCTGGCAGCCACAGGGGAAAAAAAAAAAGAATGAAAAATACATCTAAAAGCATGAAGGTCATACAACTGCCTTTGTCCCACTTCTCATAAAACTTGCACTGGTGCAGGTGAAGTTGACCCTCCACTTGTTGCAGGCTGCACACTCACACTGAGGATTTGGGGAATTTGATCTTTCTTAAACATCAGACAGCAGTTTCTCTGGTCTTGGCTCAGCAGTCACACAACCGCATCTTTCTCCATCCCGTTATGTAGCATTACACACCAGAAGAAGGAAATTGGTGCACACAAGACTGAATTCTCTTTGCCTCTGCTCTCCTCTGAAGCATTTAGTGTTAACATTGCACAGGTTTACTGTGAAGAATCACAGAAGTGTGTGATGTGGCCCTCCCTTCCCAAGTGTCAGATCACTTTCAAACCTGCTCACTTCTAATCAGTCAGACTTTGTACATGGCAGCTGCTTGCTGATGATGCTGGAGGTGAAATGAGGGAGCAGAGTGAGCTGCAGATGACAAATCCCTTTCCATACGCAGTTATTCTAAATAAGAAGCCATGATGAACACATTGCAGGTCAGGAAAATAATGCCTTCTTCAAGCTTTTATTAAGGCCCTCAATGGAGCAGGGCTTGCAGGAAGAGCAAGGAAATCTAAATCATGTCCCATTAGAAACCATTCCACCTGTGTTGATGTGAATGTTCAGACCTTAGCACAGGGAATCAACTCAGAAAAGAGACAGTTTACCCACCTCTTCAGGTTTAGGTGACTACCATGAAAACCCCTGGATACCCCAAAGGTTTCAACCATGGCATACACAGTGGTGGTTAAGTACATCTATTTCATAAAATCTCAGAATGGTTTGGATTGAAAGGGACCTTAAAGCTCTTTCATTCTCACCCCCTGCCATGGACAGGTACACGTTCCCCTATCCCAGGTTGCTCCAAGCCCTGTCCAACCTGGCCTTGGACACTTCAGGAATGGGGCATCCACAGCTTCTCTGGGCACCCTGTGCCAGGACCCACAACCCTCACTCGGAAGGATTTGTTCCTAATAGCTAACCTAAATTTATACTTACATATAAGTATAATAGAAGGAAATGAAATATCCTGGCTCTCATAAGCTTGCAGTTCACCAAGAGAAGATCTCTGTTTTTGTGCTGTGAACCCATGCAGCCTTGGAAGCAATTTCAAGTCAACTGCTCATGAGTGGAGTAACACTGATACATCCCAGATAGATATCTAGTCCCAACTTGTTTTTTCCTTATGCAGTTGTAATGACAGCACCTTAGAAATAGGCTTCACAAAGTTATCTGACTGACACCAGTTTTTCTAAGAGCTATATTTTCTGCACTTTCAAGGCTCTGTTTTTTTCACCACATTTTCCCCTTCATGATGAGACCACAGCTCTGTTCAGCATTCAGATTCACTCCTCAGATTTCTCCTGCACCTTGGTGTGAAAGGCTCTCCCAGTGTGGATGCCTGTTTATTTCAGCTTTCTTCTTCTCAATGACCCCTCGAAGGAAAGGCTCCCTGTGCAGAACAGCGTGTACCAGAACTAAAAACAAAAGCCAAAAGCACAAGAGTTTTGTTCATGCAAAGCTCTTTGCTTCCCTAAGCGTTGCTCACATTGTCAGAACTGTGTGTTGCTTGAAGCTGGCCTCCAAATGAGAGCAAAGAGCACTTTGATAAACGGCCTGGAAGGGACTGTCCAGTCACACTGCCACTTTTACAGCAAAGCAGCATCATTTTTTTCCAAGTGTCTGACTGAGAAACAATGCCATTTCAAAATCAAGTAAAAAGGTATCTCTCATAGGGTCTGTGGTGCTGTCCAGTGAACAGGGCTTAATGATTAGGATGAAACACAGCCAATGCTATGTGTTTATCTTTGGGACAGAGGAAAAACTTGTTCTTATCCTTTTCATGAACCCAGCTCTTGTTGGGTTTTTTGGGGCTTTGGAGTTTGTTTGGTTTGAGGGTTTTTTTGTTTGTGTGTTTTCATTTTTCTCAATGACTTGAGACAGGGAAAGCAGCTGACATAAAACTCCAACTTTTACTTTAAGGCATTTCGCAGTACGACTTTAGTATTTCTATTTCTTGATTTTTTTTTTAAAGTAGAAGCTCTCAGGGAACATACAACACAGTGTCTGAACACATCTGTTTGTGCTCCTAAATACTGAGCTGCCAAGCCAGAAAAGAAAATCAGTTTAACCACTGCCCATTCCTATTTGTACAGCAAACTGATGGGCACAGGAAGAGCACAGGGGAGCAGTAGTAATTCTTCATGAACTGACATTTTCCTTTTCTATGGTTATGTTTCTCAGGTTCTCTGCATGAAAAGATTCTCACTTTCTTGGCTTTTGCCTAGCTGAAAAGAGCTGGAGGATTTTGTAGTGTTCAGAAATGGGGAATGTAAGCCAATGAGTGTTTGGATTTGGATGTGCAGATACAGAGACAAGGATCAGAGCAGAAAACAGCCAAATCAGCAGCAACATTAATATTTCTCCTTAGTTTTGCACAGTGTTTAAACAAGAGGGTTTTTATAGTGCTTTGAACTATAGTTCCATTCTGATTTGAGACTGTGGGAGAGCACATGCGATTGAAAGGTCTGGGCACAAGCTGAAACACAGGAGGTTTTGTTAGAACATCAGGAAAACCTTTTTCACTCTACAGGTGACCAAGCACTGGCACAGATTGCTCAGAGAGGATGTGAAGCCTCCAATATTTGGAGTTATTCCAAAGCCATCTAAATGTGATCCAAGGCAGCCTCCCACAGGTGACTTTGCTTGAGCAGGGGGCTGGACCAGGTGGCTTCCAGAGGTTCCTTCCAATCTCAGCCAGCCTATGGATTTGTGGATTTGTGACTCCATAATCTGAGTTTTATAATAAAATAGGTAAATTAGGGTAAACATAAGCAGTTCTGTGGATAGTTTACAGCCCCTGCCTTGATATAGGTGTTGTGGATAAGGTACTGGAGGACAAAGAAAATACAGCTGTGTAAAAATGTGTTAATGAAGGCCAGTTTCACTAAGTCAGTCTCTTGTTTTGTTTTGTTTTGTTTTGTTTTGTTTTGTTTTGTTTTGTTTTGTTTTGTTTTGTTTTGTTAAGTACCATTTTGTAATGGGAAAACCACTTCAGATACCACAAAGAATAAATTGACATCTCTAAATAGGCTAGTTCTATTGTAACAGCAGTCTGGAGATTCAAGCAAAAGAATATTCTGATTATAACAATAATATTAAAAGAAAAAACCCTGCAAAATTTTGTGGTAAGTGTAATTCAGAATAATTATCTTAGTAATTCCTAGTAGTTTAAGCATTTGCTGATTAAGCACAAAAAAGCTTCATACAGCAAAAGAGAAGTATGCATAATGTGGCAGTAACTTTAGAGGAGATAGAAAGAGAGAACAAGCCATTATAATATTGCTGTGGTTTAACTCCAGCCAGCAACTAAGTACCATGCCCATTCACACACACATCTGCCCATGGGTTGGGAAGGAGAACTGTAACAAAGGTAATTCTGTGGGCCAAAATAAGAAAAGTTGAACAGTTTAATAAGGGAAAGAAAATGAACCAACAAGAGCAGCAACATCATAATAGTAATGAAAAAAGAGACAACAAAAAGAGAGAGAAATAAAACCCAAAACCCACAAGGGACACACAATACGATCTCTCAGCACCTGCTGACTGGTGAACAATGAAAACTCAAAATTGGATGCTATAATGTGAAGATTTTCAGATAGAAAGGATGTTTTAAAGGAAAGAAAACCTTGCAAATAAGCAGACCACGTTGTGTCCCTCAGGAGCTTGTTCCTCTAGGAAACATGCTTGAAAAGCAAGCAGATTAAACCAGATTGTTTTCAGTAATTTTGTATTTGCGTTCTGTGATTTTTATACACTTTCCTTGTATAACCAATATCAAAACAGGTTTGTAATTTTCCTTTTGGATTTTTTGGTGGGTTTTTTGGGTACCGACACAAAGCAAATGGTAAAAGCTGAGGAGTAATGTGTTCTGTTGGTATGCAGGTGTTGATAGAGAGCCAGAAAAATAGCTAAGAATAAAAATCTAGAGTAAGCAGAAAAGAATCTCATATTAAAACTGAGATTTTAATGTTTCCTTAAGAAGCAAAACAGTCTACTTCTAAGACAACAAGCCTCTCACGTAGCACAGAACTTAGCCAGGCTCTTTTTAGTGATGTCTAAATCACTAAAAAAAGAGATTTTTTTAGGAGTAGTCTACAAAAGTTTCAATTTTTTGCACTGATTTTGGACCACAATGGAAAGTTTTGCAAGCAGATTGCTATTCCATATCTAGGACTTCTTCAAGTGGAGTGAAGAACAAAATATTTCTTAATGGCAGGTGCTGTATCACGAACTCAGAAGTACAAATCTTCTCCTATTAAAATTAAGTATTGTTCCATCAATCAAATGCAACCCTCACATTCATTTCTACAGAAGATAATTCATTTCTTGCATACAGATGATAGAAAAAAATAATTCCTTTCCAGTTTGCTGGAATCCATAGGGAGTATAAGAGAGGAGTCCAGTATTCTGTGTACCAACCACTATCTAGGCTCAAACACAAGGCCAATTTACTCACTCATTATTTCTTAAGGAAAGTGAAGGAATACCTTGTTTGTACCAGGTTAGAGTAAATTAGTGAAAGGCTCTGCTATTTATCAGTAATCACAGGGTAGAGACTTGAACACAGGAAGTATTATAGCAGAGTTAGTACTCAGATGGTACCAAAACACCTCATGAAGAGTTTGAAATCAAATGATGATAAAACTACAGAACTCTTAAGTTAATGAAAGCAGCAGTAGTTGAGTTTAGTGGGGGGGTTTCTTGTGTTGTGGGCGTTTTTTCTCTCCCTTTTTATTTTTGTTTTGCTGTCATTTGGTATTTTTGTGGTGGACTTTCACAGCACAAACCTAAACACTGCATTTATCTGACGGAGTAGTTCTCATGATTCATTAACAGGATTATGCTGTCTTTCACAACACAGTAAATATGAGAACTACCAAAGAGGAAATTTTATTCAGTCTTCTATTACAGCACCAGAACTAATTCTTTTCCTGAGTCAGACTGCTGTTTGTCAGCAATCTGATATTTTTTCTATGGAAGATTAAGAAATAAAAAAAAAAAAGTGGAATACTGTCAGAGGCTCTAGTTCCAAACTATGTAGTGGGCACACGGATCCCTACTCTTTTTCAGAAATAGTGGAGTATTTATACACTCAGTTTTAAGAAAAAGAGTAATTCCTTTGTAACTGATGGGTCTCTTTCAAAAGCATTTTAATATTATGTTGTATTGAGGCTTATTATTTCCTTCAAAATGCATATAAATCTGCAAGACATCTATAGTGTGAAAACTTTATGGTCTGATTAATCCATCATTTTAATGCTCATTTCTTTCTTAATAGTAATGTGTGTTGGAATAGAATTATAGGCAGCTATGTTCCATTATCTAATCAAGGTTTAATTATCTAATTATCTAATTACCTAATTGCTGCATGTACAATTGCAATAATCAGTAAGCAGTCACCAAAAATTCATTATCATTTGCAGAATGACATCCAAATGCCTACATTTCAGAAGCACATTCACTGTCTCAGAAATCAACCATTTGTACAGTTCAGAAGTCTTCTTAGTGTAAATGACCAAAAAATAGGCCCAAGAGTCCTACATAAGTTTGCTTATTATGCTTTTCTTGTAGGTGACATGGCACTAAAGACACTGATTTGATCTCCTCCAAGGAAATTAACCTTGCAAGTCTCTTCTTAAGGTGGAACTTCAGCCTTTAGGTCCAGGACAATATTTAATTTTGAACTTTAAGCTTAACATATAGGAAAATAAACATCCAAGACCTAACCTCTTTTGTAGGTAATTCAGATATGTGAATCCACAGTTTTTGGGGAACAACTCAGGCAGTGTTGCAATGCTGGAGGCCTTTCTAAGTGTACTTTGTGGTTCTGAACTTGCCTTACAAACTTCCTTGACTGGTATAACACTGGAAAAAAGGGGCTGCTGCTTGTACTTTCCATTAAAAAATACAATCAGTGACAAAATACAGGCCACATCATAACAAAGACAAACAAGTACTTCCTCTGTACCATATCTACAGTGGTCTGGATGCCATCAACTAATGAAACTCTTATTTTCCTGGGACTTATTTAAATGCCATCAGCATACGCTTCTCAAATTCCAGCAAACTGTGATTGAGTTAAAAGTGGAAGAAAAATGAAAACTTTGCATTATGCAGACATTATAAGACAACAGTTCTGACTGACAGTGAAGAACAACTGCAGATAGCTTGGAAGCAACTGCTCATTACAGTGAATTAAGAAACTGAAATTTCACAACCATTTCATGTGCAATTTTCATGCAGGCTAATCATGAGTGAGAGGGATGTGAGAATTTTCATCAAAGGCAGGAGGATTTGAGGCAGTCTTCAGTACCATTAAAAAATTAAATCTATTTTTTAGGCTCCATCTCCTTCCATTACTCTTATTTATAAGTAAGTATAAGTTAGCCTATGGAAGCAGAGCCCAAATTACTCAAGTTGCTTCAAAGTACCTCAGCACAATGCAAATAGAATGGCTTCTGTGTATAAAAGGCATTAAGTGCAAGACATCAAAACTGTCAATGGATTTGGTGTCTGTGAGATGTTGTTTGAAGTGAATCATCCCATTTAAGACATTTCTGAATCTTTCCTATGCTTGGTGATTGCAAAAGGAGCACAAGAGTCTGCCCATGATCTCTTTTGTAGACCCTGACTGTTTCCCATTGAGACATACACTCTTAAAGGATGTTTGTTGTGCGGATTTCATTGATATTGCACTGCTTTCTTATCACATAAATCTGAAATTCTTTTTTCAGTATTCACTTTACGTGCCTTCTGCCAGGCAGAACAGGACTGTATTGATCAGCACAAGCATTTTCAAATAAATACATTCCTTAAAAAAATTCATTAACAACAGTTCTGCTTTGAGTCAGAGTAGAATAGAACAGAATCCAAGCTGCTTTTCATCCAGGATGAGATTTTTTTATCTGTGCATATCATCACCCTGATAGATATCATCATGTTATTATAAAAGTCAGAAGAGTTGTAGGTCAGTGTACTATGGCAAACAATAATCTAAAATATGTCAGAAGAATAGGTGGAGGAGCAACATCTTCAGAGAAGTGCTTTTAGTGAGCATGAAATATCCTTCAGACAGTGTTAATTAAAACAATTCCTGTAGCAGAAGTATATTTTTAGAAATGCTGAGGACAGGAAGTGCTTGTTGCTCAAATTGATTCAGTCATTCCTGAAAGACTCAGAGCAGCTGTAGAAGTAGACATTTCCCTAGAGATACCCTTGAAGAACAAGCACTTAAACTCATCACCCCCATTTGGTGCATGCACACTACATCAACAGGACCTCTAGGCAGTTCAAATGTGTGGCCGTAGTCTAACAGGACACAGGGTATTACTTCCAAACTCTTGGATTTCCCAGTAATGTTGGCCACTACATCACTGCTAACTGTGTACCAGGAGAAACATTGTCTTTCTAATAATCTGACATGTGCAGAGTCTGAAATTCTACTCTTCCATTAGAGGCAGGACTTCACGGAGAAGTGGCAGACTTCTATTTGCTTGGATTGTGAATTATCTTCCTGGTTTCCATTCTTTCTAAAGTTACTCATCCATTATAAATATTTTTTATGGCCTTAAAGTAAATGTGTTGCTGAATCAGCCTGCCATTCCTGTGCTGCTTGATCTGAGCTCAGGGTGATGGATGGTGTCCTCAGAACCTGCCAAATGAACTGCAGCCTTGTTGTTATTCCCCATCCCTCACATTAACAAGATGATTCTTCAGGATGAGTGTCAGAGAAGCATCTTCAACACGTGCAGGTATCTCTGTTAAGCAGCAATATGCTCTGTGCTCAGGTGATCTTGCTCTACACAAATGATCACCATCACCAAAACCTCCTTTCTGCTGGTTTTGGAAGAGGCAGGTTTGCATCAGGGGTCACTGAGCTCTGTGATGAGGGTGATGTGGAGCCCCTGGTGCAGTGGGCACTTTTCCAGCCCGTGGCAGGTGGTCACCTGCAACATTCTCAGCACCAGTCAGCATTGCCAGCCTTAGCAGCCATGCCCTGTAACCAAATACAGCTGATATTTAAAATTACTCTTTTAAGGGAGGGAGAGGGAGACAGGGGAAAAAAAGTTAAGATAAGACTATGCCAGAACAAAACATACATTTAATCCTAATTTCAGTGATGTCTTAGTAAAATCTCCTCAGTATCTTGGTGATCAGATAACTGCTTCTCCTTTTAAAGTTCTCACTTCCAGAGTTTCTTCCTGTCTTCTTTTCCTAATTTTGAGAGAAGACTGGTAAAAATAGCCAACTCTTACCGTGATGGATGAATTTTGCAGGAAATCTGAAGGACACCTGTTTCATAAAATCTCATTTAAATGTGACAATTGAAAAATGCATTTTCCCTTCTGTCTGCTTTCACTTTGATAAGTTATCTATAACCATGCAGGGAAAGGTGTTAATTATTCCCCATTTTTGATTGGGCAGCATTTCTTTTCATGGGCCAGTGACTGTTTCTTAAAATAACTCATCAGATAATTAATGTACCATAGCCTTTTTTCCTGCAGTAAGTGTTTTTGCATCAATCTTACTCCTTACATGTTTTAAGTTTGTTCCATTTCCTGCAGGCTCCCATAAGAAAAAAAAAACCCAAACAAACTCCAACCACCCAAACCAAACCAAACCAAACGTAAGATAAAATAAAATGAAATGAAATAAAATAAAATAAAATGAAATGAAATTAAATGAAATGAATGAAATTAAATGAAATAATAACCAAACAAACTAAAAAATGAGACAAGTACAAAATAAACCCCAAGACTGATTGCTTTCATAAGGGCTCACTACCTCCACTTTACCTCTCCAAAAGTGATCTTTGTTGTTGGACAAAAGTGTACAACTCAGCTAACAAGATTAGGCTTTTGCTGAAATATATTAAATCCAAAGTCCTTTTGCTTCCCAACACCGTTCTAAGTAGTTCACACAGAGAAAATGCAAGGCCTGTGAACAGGCTCATTTGGAAGGAAGTGTTCTACTGACTTTGACAAATACTTTGTATATTTTTCCTTTGGCCTCTCCATGAAAAAATATTTACCAGCCCAAGGTAAAAAAGTGGGGAAAAAGCATAGCTTGTATGATAAGGCTGTAAAAATGTTACTGAAGTTATCAATCATCGTGACTTAAAGTCATCACTTAGGCCTGAAGAGTAAAAGCAGTTTGTTTTCTGCTGCACCATTTTCTCTTCTTCCCACGTATTTTCTGGAATAGTCTTCTGGTAGGGTGTTCTTACAGTTATGTGAGGCATTAATTGCTGGGCTTTGAAATATTTGCATCAGGATGAAAGCATCCCTCAGAGTCTTATCCCACCAATGGCAGCACCAAAGTAAAGAGATTCATCAGGAATTAGATCTGTTCCTGTTCCTGTGCCCAGCTTGGCATGCTGCATCATACAAATGCCACCATCACATAGAGGATAAAAATTTGGCAGTGGGATGGGAGTCCCACTGCTTCACCTTGATCCTGACAACAGATTAAAAGCCTAAGGTAAGTGCACTTCTTTCGCTTACGACCAACGTGTACAAACATTCCCTCACAATGTTGGACTGAGCATCACTGGGGAGGTGAGACCCAAATCCACTTGCTGCTGCTCAGTTCCATGGTTTTGACTTCTTCAGCAGGAGCAGTGGATCAAGAGGCTCCTGCTCCCTGCCCCAAGCCTAATCCCCAAGTGACTTTGCCTGTAAGACTCCATTAATCATGATTTATGGTACAGAATGGCAAGCCCGAAAACATATTAATTTTTTACAGCTGCTGCTCTGTGCTTTAAGTAAAAGTGCAGTGTAAAACTTTTGTTTTTGCAACATTAAACTTCTGCACTCTGTGTGAGTACTGTCCATGTTGCTGTAGTGCTCTTATACTCTAAAATATTTTTTGTGGTAATGCTAGCAAACACAAGGCAGCTTCAAAGCCAAAACTCCCCCCCATTTTACCTGAGATGCACTAATGCTACAGTTCAGGAACTAATTTTAAGGAAATCAGCACAGAAAAACAGCTTCGTAGATTCTCATGGATGCTTATTGAATCTTTTGGAAAAGTAGGCAGCTGAAGCAATCTTTTGCTGACTACCAAACCACCAGACTGCTCTCACTGTCTGCATATCTAAACATCTACCAAAGTATAATATTTAGCATAAAAAGTACCAGATGCAGAATCTGTGTGAGAATGGTGGCTGGAGTTATAACTTTGAAGCCCCAGGTCACAGCAGATCACCAAGGATAATCAATGGGCAAACTGAGAACTTCCTCACATTGCATGGAAGCAGCAGAAAAGCACAATTTTGATAATTAAATGTAATGTCTTAAAACGCCGTAGTAATTTTATATGTAAGTCTGTACCCATGGTAGATTTTTGATGTCAGTGAAGAAAATCTGTTCTCTTTGGTTTGGTTGTATCTTTAAAAATATTTGACTAGTTCCTTACCAAAACTATCAAATAAGCAAATAAACAATTCTCATTCAATTTCCTCCACCTTTGCAGAAAAAAATGAAAACAACCCAATAGAAAAACCAAACTCTAACAACTCAAATTCCCAAAAATATTCAAGACCTCATCTTGGGAAGAATGAAAAACATACAAAGCAAGGCAGCAAACCACAAGCTCACGTGTACAAAACAAAACCTAGCTGCAACTTGAAAAGACTGCATGATAAACACATCAAAACATTAGGGTGAAAAGATGGAATATGATGAATGGTTCTATTATTTCATGTAACATTCACACCCCTGGCCATTATGCTGTAAGATGTTGTCACTCTTCAGGTGCTGGAAGAAATGGCATTAGCAAGGTTTGGAGCAGATAGAGTTGCAAACCTTTTGAGCAAGGGAGGATGAGGGGGCATAGAATTTGGTACTGATAAAGAATAATACCTTAAATCTGGCTGCTTTTTAAAAGTATATTTATATTATTCACACAGCAAATCCCCAAGCTCCACCCTAAGCATCAAAATGTACATTCAGACCTCTTCTTGCAGAAATGCATATAACAAAGAGAGTATTTCTTTTAAGCCACACAAATCACGCTTGTCAAGGAAATGGCTGCAAGTCCCTGGTTATTAATTGCAATATAGGTGAAATTTTGAAAGATGAATTTTTGAAACTTACCCCTTTAGTTCATGAAGCTGTATCAAGTTCCTGATTTCCTGCACAGGAGCAGAAATCTTCTGTGATTCTGTGACTCACTGCTGGGTACCTGGTTGCTTTGAGAGCAGAGTTAGTCCCACTAGTTTCAACAAATATTTTACAGAGCTGCAGTCTTTATCAAAGCAGAGTACATATCATTTATCCCCGAGGATTTCTGCAGCTCAAGCTGAGACTTTAATGTTTATTTAGGAATCCAAATTTTTTTATCTTGATGGCCAGTTCTGTGTCTGTGTGTAGGTGGACGTGGGTGAACAGGAGTACAGTACAAAGTATAATATGGCTTTAACATCCATGTTTTTAACTGGAATACTTCACATCTTCTATTTATAAATAAAAATATACTGCTTTGTCAGTAGAACATAATCACATTTTATAGCACCTTCTTGTGTGTTTCCAGTTTTCACACTAATCCCAGGATCCTAATTTTTATCCACCTCAAAGAAATTTCCATCTGAATGCCATTTTTCTTCATACTACTTCCCAATCACTGAGCATCGGTCACAGCCAAGCTTCTTCTGCACCAGGTCAAAATATCAGGCCTCAAACTCAGCTGCAACACACATTCCTGTTAGCAAGTCAGCTGTTGCCAAAAAGCACCTGTGTGTGTTCAAGCTGTCATTTGCTCCTGGTCTAGAAGGATGTGAGGGCTCCAAAAATGGATGGCGCCTCATATCCTGAAAGGAGAAAATTAACCTTCATCTTAAAAAACTCCTGCCTGCTCTCCAGTCCATTTACCATTTATGACACAGCAGCAAACAGAAAAGCCAAGCAAGGCAAAATGCTCACAAAAGATGAGAAAAGGAAGTGGTTTTACATTCAGAGCTCCAGGTCTGAACCTACAAGAGATCATACCAGCTGTCTTTTTCAAACCAGAGGGACACACAAAACAATCAGCCTACAAGAACTCAGGCACAAAAACTTGATCTAGATATATGCAATCACATACCCCCACTCTGGTGTGTGAGATAATAGTGCACACACACACACACCAACAAGCATGCTTTTCCACCTAGCCATTAATGAAGGGGCATCATAAATCTGGTCATTATTTTCAGTGATGCATTTTCAACCCTAAAAATCTGTCTTGAAGATGGGTCAGGGAAAGAAAGACACTCCAACACTCAAAACAACATTTCAGACACTATTCTGGAATTATTCCTAGGTGAGGATTAGAAACCCCATAAGGATAAGAAGGAGCTTAACCAGCCTGTGTTTCCTTACAGAGAAACCTTGTCACGGCAGGAGCTCTGCAGGATTCAGCAGGCTGCTTTCTGAAGCCACAGCTGCATGCAGAGAGTGCCTGTTGCTCCCACAAACTGTTCTCCTAGTCTGTGGTGTCACAAATCCCTTCTGGCATTTATAACCTTCTTCTGTTTCCCTGGTACAATATTCTTAAACCAAGGATGCATTTGCCCTGTAGCATTTTCATTCCTAGAGACACCTTCATTAGAATTATGGCTTCAGTTAATAAACAAAAACAGTTCAAGAATAGAAGAAAAGGCATCCTGAGCACATAAAAGCAAACAGAAACAGGGAAATGGGGTTCCTAATAAGAGCTGAAATCCAGGAGAAGTTTTCCAGGGTGAGTGAGATGAAAAGCCTCACTCAGGTAGTGTCCTGAGGGCTGGAATAGATTTTCCTAATACAGAGATTGATTTTACTAGCTGAATCAGGAAAGAAGAGGGGGAAAGAGAGTATGAAGGTAAAACCCCCAGGTGTTTTAACTTATATTTAGTACTCTAAAGACTCAGAAAATCCTGCAGAGGAAGAAATTTAGCTGGCACTCTCCCCTGGCACATGGTCTCCAAATGTAGGAGCTCTGGAGCCTGGAGGACTTAGACCTAATTTTGTTTTGCTCTTAGTTCTCAGAACACATGGACTCTGTGGGGCAGGATTTGCTCCTTAGGATGAAGCACAAGGTGCTAATTACTCAAGGTTGGACAAAAGTCATTGCTGGAGAGGGGGGTCCTTTTGCTGACACAGGTTCAGCCCCTGCGATGGCTCTGAGTGTAGGACCGAGCACAGGAGATCAGCTGAAGCCACGATAGGGGCAGCCTTTTCCAACATTTTTTTCCACACAGAGGTCACATGAACTCTGTTTTCTGGTGGCTGGATCAGTACAGCAGGCAGATCCCATCAGTAGTGACCCTGAAATGGGGTCTGCAAATAACTGAGCAGATCAATTATTAAAATAAGATATGAAAGTAATTTCCTTAATGTGCAGATGCTTACACATACCAGCTTCTACAGAGGAGAAAATCCATTTTCTCACCCTCTTATCTTTCACTTGCTTCAGAGACCTTCTAAATTAGAAAATAAGGTCAACCCATTCAGGATAGTGGCAGAAGACCACAGACACACGGATACATCTCACACAGTTGCTTTATTACAGCATTTTGTTTTCCTCATTCCAACACCAGGCAGCCAAAATGAAGGGATAAAAAAGGCTGATTGGATGACATCAAAGCTTACAGCTCACAAGTGAACATCACAGACTAATGGCAAAAGTTTCTCTTTTTTCAGCTAAGTTGCTTTGTATGTCTCTGTCAGCTGGCATTTCTGGAAGAGATGTGGGACTGCATGATAAAAATCCTACAGCACAGAGAATTTCACCATCTCTTGTGTGTTTTAATAAAGAAGCAGTACTAGGAGATTACAAAGGTGGAGGAAACAGGGATAACAGGCTTTGTAAAAGCAAAGGGGACGGATGTTCTGAAGTAGCTGAATTGTTGATGGCAGCGGGAAAAGAAACAACCAGATCAACTTTCTTTATGCTGTGTAGGTAACAAAGATGAAATTTCAGCCTTCTGGATAAGGAAGCTCACAAGATTTCTACAATAGGGGGAAATCAGGTATTGCAATGAGAAAGATGGATAAAGGTAGAGAAAATGCAGAATCAGAGGCTTTTTTCTTTTAGCCTGTTGAATCATCTATTCCCCTAAACAAGCCAGGGCAATACACAGGAGCACAGAGGCAAATACATTTCTTTTGCTGCTGCTGGTTTCAAAAGTGGCTCTAGCACTCCCTAGAGCCAAAAAAGTGTATTTGGTTCTCCTCTGTCTCCAAGTGAGTAACTTATATGAAGCAGGTATATTTGTGTGACACAGTAGAAAGTGAAAGCCCAGCTTTTATGCACAGATACACTTTTGTAGCCCCCTGGGCCCGATTCACATTGATTCACACATCACATACTTTTCCTTTTGAAAAGCAGCTGCAGGAAACTGGCAACTTTAACTAGAGTTAGAAATAACTCCAGCAGACAGGGACTGCAGAAAGGAATTACTCCTCCCCCATCTGAGACCTGCCTGCTTGAAGCAGTAAATATTAAATGTATCAGGACACTAAGCAACTCAGACTAAATATTAAGTCAGTTCCCAATATAATGAGCTCCCTGGTAATGCCTGGACTTTCTGCGGATGCACTTGGAGCAGTTGAAAACTGAAGTGCTGTTTCAAGGGTGGCAAACAGGTGTAATCATGCCACAGTAACTCACTGTGTTCATTTCCTGCAAACACACCTATGCTTCACAATTCAAAAGAATGAGTTAAGAGATTTTTCACTCTGAAATATCGGTTGTGCACTTATGATCTCTGCAGAAAAGTGATGGTTGCCTTTGCAATGCCTCACAGTTTCCTGGAGCAGAGTCTGTTTGCATGTCTGATAACAAGACTGCTGGTTCGTTTCCCTAAAAATAATAATTGCAAAAATCACTGCAACTTTTGTTTCCTATGTTCTTGCTTTTGAAAAAAATGAATGCCTGGGGTGGAGGAAGAGATGGTGAGGACCACAATGGGACTGTGAGCTTGTAAGAGAAACTCTTCTGTAACAGTAAAAGCTTTTATTTTTTTTCTTTCTAGTGCTAAAAGATTTATCAATCATCAGGGTATAAAGAACTAAGCAGATACTGAGCTGCATGGAAATAATTCTAAGCTACAGTCACACATTTTTAGAGCCCCTGTCTTATCTCATATTCCTTTCCCCTGGCATATACAAATTATCAAAAGAAGCATCTGAGAGGCAGTGTGGATTCCAAGACGGAGCACAGTCCTGAGGATGAAGATCTGTCTTCTATTGCTGATTATGCTTATAGTTTCTTCTCTTTTTCTATTTCTTTTTTTTTTTTACCTTCAGAAAAATTGTGTCCTTTCTTTGACTAGTGCCCTTCATCTCAAAACTGGGAATAACTTCTTGTCTCATGGAGGAGCTCATTGATTTCAGTGGAATAAGCACTAATGGCAGCTTGGACACATTCTGTGAGGAAGTGAAGTTGTTTATAGATATAGCAGACCAATAAGGGGGTTTATTATGATTGTCCCATTAATATTTTCAGCCCTTGAAGTACTACCATGCCATTAAAATGCCTGTCTTGGAATAGGGAGCCAAAGGCCCCTATGGAACCAAGAATGCTCTATTTCTCCCATCATCATTCCTGAACATTTTTGTCAGAGCAAAAGCAATATTCTCAATGTCTTTTGGCTTCTACGAAGGGGTAGCATTAATGGGGGGTGCTAAAATTTGTAGGATATAGAAGGCATCGATCTCTCCATGTTAGATATTCATGTGCAACACCTAACTCCATCACTACCACTGATAGCAATGGGTTAAAATGTTTCTAAAATCACAGTAGCTAAAGTAGGCCTTGGGGACAGGAGTGGGCATTGTCTTTGCTAAATCATGTCAACCTACACCTGTGTACCCACCTGTATAGTAGATGATGAAGTTAAATGTGATGATTGCTTAGTAAATATAAGTAAAAATAATTATTTGATCACAACAAGAATCACGAGAAAGAAACAACAGTCATGAGAAATGTTGTGGGGAGAGGGCTGAAAGTCATGCTTGGGTGAAACCAATATACACAATAGAACAATATCAAGTTAATGATTAACATATGATTATACAACAGTTATGTAAGGAAAGGGTATAAAAATGTATCCATCGCGAATCCGTGTCAGACTCAGATTTGGATTTTGTTTGTACCCCTGATTCCCAAAGCTCTTCAAATAAAAGCACCTGCATATAATCATCCAGTGATTATGTGTTTCTACGCTAACACCACCACACAGACTGAAAAAAGGAAAAAAAAAAATAGAGAAAGAAAGGAGGAATAAAGAGAAAGGTATGTGTGTTATATGAGTGTTCCTGCTGGCATTAGAAACAAACAGAGACAACCCAGAACTGCACACAATATTCCAGGTCAGACCACCCCAACCCAGAGCAGAGCAGAGCACAATTCCTCCCTGGCCCGGCTGGCCATGCTGGGCCTGGTGCCCCCAGGACAGGGATATCCCTCCCGGCTGACTCAGACCCAACTTTCCAACCAGGAACCGTCAGGAACTTTCTGCAACACTACTGCTGCCTCAAACCTGAATCAATCTAATAATGTTGAGGTGGTGGAGCTCTCTCTGCAGCTTAGTTCACTGTCTCTCTTGCTTAATTAAGAATACAATCAGTTTATTTGGAGGCATTAGTTGGCTTTAGATGCCTAAAAGGAGTTCAGCCCACAAGGACCTTGAAGGCTTTAGGTGAGGTTAGTGATGTCCTCTCCTTCAGCATCAGAGACATGTTTTACTCTACAGGCTTCTGAGTGGAAAGTTAAGGAGCTGCAGCTAAATCTGGTGGGGATTGCTGGGTCATCCCAACAGAAAAACAGAAGTGATTTACCCACTGGTCACAGCTGTTCCTTTGCTCAGCAAGAGCAAAAAGATAAGCCATCTGCTAACTCTTGTGCTTTCTGACTTCCCACTTCCTCTCAGGGACAGTAAATTGCAGCACTGAGCAGTAACCCCTGCAATCCACCCCCAAACACAGAGTGCTCCTTTGTTCAGAGCTCCAGTCATGCCTTTTTTAGGTGCCTCTAACTGGTTGCTTCTTTCAGCAGCTGTAGCCTGTTTAGGCTGGCATTAGAGTATCCCCTGTGCTTGCTTTGCCCCTGTGCCTCAAATGCAAGGGGCAGACCCCAGCAAGGTGTCTGTCAGCTCTGTTTCAGACATTTAATGTGACTTAATTTGGGGGAGTTTAGGTGGAAAAATGAAGGAAGATGGAGAAGGAGAAAGACTGGATCCCTAAGCACAGAACTTTACTCCTGTCCACACTATCTGGCAATGATTTTTCTAAAAGTCTTTTTTGTTTGGTTGGTTTTTGGTTCTTGGTGGGGGTTTTTTTGGTTTTTTGTTTTTGTCTTTCTTTGTGTTTGGGTTTTTTGTTGTTTTTGTTTTGGCTTGTGTTGGTGCTTTGTTTTTGGTTTTTTGCTGCTGTTTTTTGGTTTTTGGGTTTTTTTGTTATAAATCAAATCAGAAATATACAACGTGATGTGTGAACACGCTCTGCAAAAAGTTTTGAAGAACATACAGCTTTGGTCAGAGCAGGGCAGAAGTTTATTTCTGCAATACACAGGAAAAGCAAAGAGGTCAAAGAGGCTCTTAACTAACAAAATAAACAAATCTTTCCAGCCAGAAATCATGTCTTCAAATCCAAGACAGCCTTCAGCTTCATTCACTGAAAAAGGATGGAGTTTCTGAAATGCAAACTAGAGTTCACTTTAATGTGTTCATTTCACAGTCCTTGTCTTCCTGTTTGCCCATAGGATCCCTTCTGGAGAAGATCTGGGTTTTTTTTCAGCAGAGCTAATGCTGACAGGAAAATTTCTGCAGAGAAGTGAGTATAACATGAAGTCTTCTTAGGATCTAATTATTTGATGACAATTAGCTGAGTATTTTCTCTGTACAGCTGAACCTGTGCTGGTGGTTCTCTGTCTCCAGCCATCTCCACACACGGTCTATCCACAGGGGGAAGATAAAACCTGCAGAGCACAGCAGAGAAGGACAGAAACTTCCATCTTACTTCAGACGTGTGCACAACCCACTGTAAAATTTAAAAAACACAAACAAACAAACAGCAAACAAACAAAAACACATCAACAAGGCAACAGAAGCAAGGAAGAATCAGAGCAAACCTCAGCCACGACTTTGGGCATTCACTTTATGAAATACAGGATCATACCATAACCTAAATATGTTGTGAAAATCCCAGCAACTGGGCCAACAGCCATATCAAAGGCCATATTCACATTTTTACAAGGCATTAGCAGAATTTTGCTGCAGTGCATTGTCAGGTGGGGATAGAATTAATTTTTGTCCCATCTCCAGCAGATTTGCTAATAATAAAGAAACATTTAGTTCCCTACCTCGGATACAAGTAGTGAAGTTTATATTCTGGCACCTGCTGTTTCCCCCTCTATGGCAAGTGATATAAGACATGAAATTTCTTTCAAGGGGATGACAAGCTGCAGTAATTATGCAAGGGCTTGGACTTCACACAAGATAGAGAAGGGCAAAGACCTTTACTACGCGGTGAAAATTCCTTAAATACCATCCCACAGACAGGATATATCATCATATAAACAGGAAAGAGGTTCACCACAGTGTTCCCCAATCACCTGGGATATTGCACAGATGTTCCCTATTATGGTAACAGGTAAACAGTACCCTATAAGGTCACAAACTATAATCCTCACTCTCAATAGGTCCAGAAGGCCACAAACCATCATTCCTCCATCCCTGGTGACCTGGATATGCTTCCATGGTCCCAGGACAGAGGCTCACTCTGGGCCTTGCAGGTCTGCTTTCCTATAACACACATAAGGTAACCCTACCACAAGCTAGAGGATTCCAGCCAGATGACAAGCAAGGTGGATGAAGAGCAAGAAGACTGTGGTGGATGCCTTTAAGGAATATTGGATACAGGTCTGAAGCTGTCTGGATTTAACATCTTATCACTAGTTACTAAATCTGCTGAAGCCTTAGGTTGTAAGCTGTGAACTTTCATGCAGATATGTTGAACTTCTGAGCTTTTATCTACTTCCCTGAAAGAGGGACCCAAGAGGTGACCGGAGCTGCAAGATAAGGACTTTCCAGGTATCAGCAGAAAATACAGCCTCAGAGATAAGATTAAAAAATAGACCATCCAGAGACATGGAAGAGACCTGATAAGCAGCAGGAAGAGCCCAGACCCTAATATTATTATTGGTCTGAACAGTCACATAAGTGTTTGGAAACTCAGACTGTAGGGGTGTAATTGCCCAGGAATTTCTTTTTTCAGTGTCAATGAAAAAAGGTACCTCCCCATAGGACCCCAGCTGGAGCTGGTTCTGCTACTGTGCAACTCCAACAAATCACTTTACTGAACTTAAAGCCTGAGATTCTGCTATGGGATACCTCGGGAGGAGAAGTTTCTTTAAAAGATGTAATAATATAACCATATGAAGAGCAAGAACGCCCAAGGTTAGAAATGGGGGGAGGGCACTAAACAGCATCAAATCACAAAGCACAGCAGTTTCTATATCAAACTGCCTGGTATTCCTCCTTCCCTCCAAAGTGTCTGCAGCAGCCCATAAAGATCTAAGCAGTGACCACCACCACTTTCCACCACTCCTTGACAAGTAAACACAAAACACAAAAGCCAGGAACCCTGCAAGAGTTGTGAGATGACCACAATATCAGAACTGGGAATCAAAGAACACCAAAAAACCTGGATACCAGACATGCAGAATCATCCCTCTCATCTTCTAAAAAGAAGAAAGTGCCAAATCTTTGGTATTCCTACCCAGAGAAACAGGATACAGTGCAAAATTTCAGATAGTGCTGCAACATTTATCATTCTGCTTCAAAGACAACATTTTTCATTTTTTAATGGCCATTTATGTGTACTTGTAATGCAAATTATTAAAACTAGAACTATGTTTAACTCCCTCCTTGGGGAATTAAGAAACTTCTACCTGTGCTCACAGGTGAACGGCACCTATTATCTTAGGACTCCAAAAACCCATTTCATGTGTTTTTTCTGAAATGAGTTTGGGTGTGTGTTAATGCACAGGGTCAGAATTCAGACTATGTCACTTGACTTGCAGACACTGACCTTGTTTGATCTCTCACAGCCTAAAGCTTCTACATGCAAACTTAAAAGACCTTTTTCTTCAGTTTTGCAAGATCTGGCATCTGAATTATGAAGACGTACACCTGGGATTTGTTTGAAAGGAAAATGAAAGTTATTAAGATACTTTCTGTACATTTTTTGGGGTGTAATTGTTTTTTTCAAGCAGGGTTTTATGCTGAAAGAAAAGAATTTGTTCTTGGGAAAATGAAAGTAAAATAAAAATTCTTCTCTCTATCATGGAAGCCCATCAGAACACCAGATGGGCATCAATGCACATTCTACCATCTCTCAGGATTTGGGGATGGACCATTAAAGAGCTATTGATGGCTCATAGAAAATGTGGAAACGATCCTATTTAGAAATCATTCTACTTACGCATTACACATGCTCTGAATTTCTTTCCCCTTGCACTTTATTACTAAGGACAGATGAATGAAAGTTTTTAAACAGTTCATCTGTTCTTCTTCTCCTCCTTTCCATCCCTGAGCCTCTTTTCAAAGATGGAGTTACTGGCTGTAGTAGAACAGAATGTTGTAGAAAAGACAATTTAATTTCTTATGGGAAAATGGAGCATAAGAGTGTCAAAAGAATGAACACATTCTGTAATAAAGAGATGCAGAAAACATATATTTTTTCTATTGGAAAGACATAGAACAGTGACATTCAAAACTCAGCCAGAGCCCCTGCTGAGAAAAGCACTTAACCACATGCTCAACTTCCAAGTGGCTGCTTATGTCCATCAAATTCAGCAGGGTATGGGTGTCTGTCTGGAGCTCCCCAGCTGCTTAAATCACTGCTCAACAGGGTAAACCACTCACCCAGGGCCTAAGAGAACTACTCTTAAGCCATGCACTGACTTCAGCCACTAGTACTCCACTTCAGTTCTCAGTGGGGATATTGTTCTAAAATCTTACTACATAACATTAGCCTCCGAGGACTTTTTAAATAAATTAATCAGCAGTTCTTTACAAAATCATTTTCTGAATTACAGACCAATATTACCCAGATGCCCAAGACTTGAAATGTGTTACAGGAGGCAAAAAACCAGTTCCCACAAGGATTTGCTGGCACCTGTGTGCAAGCTCAAGTAAGAATAAGAATGGTATTCTGGAAAAGGATGACCATAAAAACACACCAACTCACTTGTGTCTCCTGGAAAACAACCATCAATAATTCTTACCCTTCAATATTCTCAAAACCTTTTTCATCAGCTTTTCCTGTCACCTAATCAGGGCAATTGGAAGTTTTGTTTTAATGCAAGGCAGCCTTTGAAGCTTTCTAATAGCATTTTGTACAACAGAAGGTGTCTTTCTTTTGCGATACAGCATACCTCTATCCACAAAGATCCAAATTTAGCAGATTAATCCTGACCCCCCATATCATATTACTGTGGTCATTATTTCTACAGAAATTACCGGTGGTAAAACAGCCTGTTCAACAGTTCTTCCATGGGATGGATCCCAGCTTGAACCCTAAACCTCTGCCTGTGTGAAATGGTTCTTTGGGGGGTTACCCTATGTGTGTTATAGAAAAGCAGACCTGCAAGGCCCAGCGTGAGCCTCTGTCCTGGGCCCCGGGTGACCATGGAAGCACATCCAGGACACCAGGGATGGGCTGGGAAGGAGGAATGAGGTTTGTGGCCTTCTGGACCTATTAGGATGAGGATTATAGTTTGTGACCTTATAGGGTATTGTTTACCTGTTACCATAATAGGGAACATCTGTGCAATATCCCAGGTGTTTGGGGAACACTGTGGTGAACCTCTTTCCTGTTTATACGATGATATATCCTGTCTGTGGGATGGTATTTAAGGAACTTTCACTGACTCATAGGTAGTAGTGTAATCTTAGTAGTAGTCAGTCTTTAGTAGTCTTAGTGTAGTCTTAATAGTCTTAGTCTTTGTCTTGGTACAAGAACACTGCAAGCTGAAGATCATAATAAAGCCTCTGCACAGAGTCTTTGCCTGCTGTCATCTTGTGTGAGTCCGAAAGTCTGCTTAATTGCTGCCGGAGTTCTCAAAGAAAAATTCCTAAGAGATCTGCATCTAAATTTCATGGAGCTTGTCTCCAGCTATAGGACCTTATTATCACAATCTTTCTAACAGAAGCTTGCAGAATATTCAAATGAGAAGGGATTTTGAAATTACTGTTTTGCATTACTTATTTAGATGCCATTCCTGCATAAACATTCAACTAGTTTATTTAGAAAATGCCATCACCACCATCATGATGCTGAAAGATGTATCTCAGTGCAAATTCTGTAACAGTGAAGAACTGATTCTGTTACCATAAAAGCCTATTAAAAAATCAGCCAACTGAACTGCGTTGCTCCTAATAGCTATTTAAATGGGAAATCTAATTTGGCTTTAGATTAAACACTGTATTTCAAAAGCAAAACTTCATCTAAATATAATTGGATGAAATTACTTTGAACTGGTGCCAAAGTCTACTAGTTGAATGCAGCTCATTATGGCTTTGCTCTTCATTTGGAATAACCATTAAAACTCAAATCTCATGTTTGGTGGATTCTAAAGGGTATTTTAACCACTTGCACAAGGGCCACACAATCCTAATCCCTATACACAGACTCACTGCTGCTGTGTTGGTTATTCTGTCATGAGAGGACAGCAAGGACTCACAGAGTCACAGAATGGCCAAGGTTGGCTGATCAGAAAGAATATGGAAGATGAGAGAACCAATTGTGAGGACAAAAGGTGTGCTACATGATACAGAGGTATTGTCTTCTGACCAAAATCTACCAAAAACTATCAAATTTCTGCATTACATGCACCAAAGTCAAGAGCAAAGTATCCCAGAAGTGACAAGCCTGTTGAATTACACTTCATTCAGCATTTTTGTGAAGTGTAACAGTGTTCCAAAGCTTTCAAAACAAACTGCAGTAATCCTTCACACTTCAGATTTCATTATATCCCTTTGCTCTTACAGACTCATCCCAGACAGAAAGAAAAGGGATTGCTGCCAGCTGCATGGCTGGTCCCAGATCACCACCTCAAATCAGATGGGCCATTTATAGAATCACAGAATGTTTTGGGTTCAAAAGCACCTGCAAAGTTCATCGGGCCCAAAATCCTTGCAACGAGCAGGAACATCTTCCACCACACCAGGTTGCTTAGGGCCCTGTCCAAGACCAAATGTTTTCAGGCTGGGGCATCTGCCATGTACCAGCTCTCTGGGCAACCTGTGCCAGTGTTCTACCACTCCCCTCATAAACAATTTCTTCCCTCTACCTAGTCTGAATCCACCCCCTTTTAGTGTAAAACCATTACCCCTGCCTATTGCCCCCTTAAAAAGGCTGACCACATCATTCTTCTAAGCCCCATTTAGGTCTTGAAATCTGGAAGTAAGGTCTCCTTGAAGCCTTGTCTGAACAATCACAGCTGTCTCAGTCTCTCCTTGCAGGAGAGATGTTCCACCACTCTCAGCACTTCCGTGGCACCCCTTTGGACCTGCTCACACAGACCTATGTCCTCCCATTCTGGGAACCTCAGAGCTGGATGCTGATATTGGAAGTAATATAGAAGAGGGTCAGAGAGCTGGTATTTTGTTAGCAAGCATAAAATATCATCAGTTATCTTGCAGGACTAATCCACAAGATGGGTACTCACACTCCAAACCATTTAGTCCTGTCAATAACTTTGATATCGTGGCTTTTTGCCACACAAAACACATAATTTTAGACTTAAAATCCTACCAGAATTTTAACAAGACTTTTGGTAGCAAATTGTCTTGTTTCCCTCATCCTGGTTGCTGGGAGAGAAGACAGAACATAACTGGAATAACAACAAAACCAAATTATTTTATGTCTGAACCTTCCCTTGTTTTGGTGTTGACTGTAGCTCTAATTGGATACAGGCTGTTTTCTTCAAGTTTAGCTTGAAAATCTGCCTGGCATTTTCAACTGAAAATTTTACTCTACATCAAAGGACTTAGAATGCGTCAATCTCCTCTTTAATGTGTTTCTTTCTGTACTATACTTCCAGGAAAAGAAAATCTAAGAAAAAGAATTTTTACAGTGAAAGAAGAAGACACATTCTTAAAAGTAAACTTGGCCCTGAATTATCTCAAATACCTGTTTGCTTTAAAAACAGTCCTATTTTCATTAGAAAGGTATGTTGCATGTGCCCATCCCAAGGGCCACTGAACTGCTATCACAAGTTTCTGGAGACTGAAATGATTAATCTTTGTGTGCTGTGGTGCACCATGGCACTGTGACAACACTGTAGGGCCTCCTACAAGCAGCATATAAAGAGATTTTAACAAGAGTTTTGCCCCAAAACCAAAGTGATGGCACTAGGTCTCTGAATAGAGTAAAAAAAAACAGTAAGAAAAATATCAGAGTGTAGTTTAAGATGTATTTAGTTATCTACCTTCAAATAACTATCTTAGCCCACCCTCTTTGACTCCCTGTATAGTCAATGGGTATTCCTCAGTGGGCAATTCCAAGCAGTGAGGGCAATGAGGATCCTGCTTAGAGTCACATTCTGGGCAAACGAGTCCTTTTTTCAGTCCAGAGACACCTCTCTCATTCTGTCTGCTGCTCTCCAGGCACGTTCCAGCACCCCTTCCTTCCGATGGAGCCTGAAGGTGGGAGTCATTCAGTCCACATCAAAGTTAGTCAGGCTCAGCAGAAATCTGGACAACAGACTCTGGAAGGGATTTTTCTGATCATGTGCAGACTTCAGGATGAAATAAGTAGCACCCAGTCCTCAGCTGATGCTCTCCAGTACCTGTAAGGAAATTGTGCTCACTAGACTGATCTGCCCTTTCCTTAGGCAATGAAAATTAGACATATGAATCTTTCCTGTGTCTTTTATTAGACACTAAGTGATATGAGTAATATGTGCCAGTCACAATTCATGTTCTAATTTCATCCTCTCTGGTGAGGAACACGGGAAAGGAGGGGAGAAAGGAAGAGAAATTCTGACATTATTTAAAGCCATGCTGTGCTCCTCTTTAGTAGTAAAGAAATCCTTTTCTTTCATTGCTAGCAACATAAGTCTTTTATTTCTGGGGCAAAGGGACTGGATCACAACTTGATTTCTGTTCAAGCTTCTCATCAGGCTGCAATTACTTCCGTATCTGTTTGTCTTTACACAGGTGCCTTGGTTCACTGGCTGCACTTAGAACATCACATTTCTTCTTTAGACTATTTTACATGTTATAGGGAGTTTTTTAGTTTAGTTTGTTACTATGGCCTCACAAGAGAAGTTTCATCTTCAATAATGAGGCAACTCTTTATTTCTTCCTTCTCTGGGCATCAGCTCTGTTTTTTTCATTGACTTTAGGGTTTTTATGTTACATTTTTTAGGTGGTTTCACTTTTCTCGTTCTGTGCAGGGGAAGATGGATGTCTGTAGGTTTTAATTGGACACTAAAAGGGTTAATTTCTCTTTCAGGCTCCTGCGAAGGGTATGTGGTCTCTGTCAGGAGCAGCCCATTTGGAGCATCTGAGCCAAATGGGGGGAAGTAAGGACCCGACCCTGCCTAGCCATGGTTGGGATTTACTGGGTTGTACGTGGGTTGAACGGTGTCTGAGCCCAAGGGCTTAGGCCAGGTCTTCTTTTGCCTTGAACTGTGTTACACAGTTTTAAGCCCTGCTCCCCCTTTCTCTGGGGGGGAAGAGGTGGGCCGGAAAGAGGCCCAGTCTTACTAGAGAGAGAGCAGGGGAATGGCTTTCTCTGTTTGCATGTTTGGTTTCTTGTCTAAACTCTCTGGGTGTATTCAGGGCAGAAATGAATAAGACATAGTGAAGTAGGGCTCAGAAAGTGCACGTAAGCCTTTTTATTTTTCCTGAACCTATACTCTAAGAATAGCAAACAAAAGCATACAGCAATTTTTTATGGAAAGTAGACATTGTTTATAAAATATCTTGGTCTTGTTAGACAGGTCCTCTAGATCAGTCCATAACTTGACAGTCTAACCCAAAATCATCTGTAGAAGTTCCTGTGAAAGAAGCATTTCAGACCAGAAATTCAGAAGCTGAATTCAGAAGCTCAGTCTGAAACAGACTGAGATTTATCACAGACAAAAGAAACATCTGTATCCTGCAGTGCTGCAGCCCAGTTCAACAACTTAGAAACAGAGCCCCTCTTTCCTTGATTTCCCTGCTCCCTGCTCAGAGCTGTTTGCCTGTCCTCAGAGAAGGCTTGTCTGCATTTGGTCCTCCCAGGTCTCTGCTTTCCTAAATTAAAAACAGCCATGATCCTTCATGCTCAGTTATGCTTGGCTGTAGAGATTATAGGATTTGGTAAGAAAATAATATGGGAATTTCTAGATCACTGAGTTCTTGTGTTCAAAAAGTTGGGACTTTGAGTCACGACACTTGCAGTGATTAACCACAAATGCTCTTGTCCAGCTGAAGGAAATAAAGAGGATTGAAGTGTATTAATCAATAGAGAAAAGACTTCAGAGTTAAATTTCTGTCAGTTTAACCACTCTAAATCAGCTACGTTAGAGAATAATGTATGGGTTTCACTCCTCCTAATTAAAGGAATCCATTGGACCATAAAGTCTGGATTCTTCTCAAGTAGGCAGCTGGATTGTCTTTGGCCACAATCTCTTTCCAGCTTTTTGCTTAGATAAAGAATAAGGTCATGACACAAGGGATCCATATTAATTATGAAAAACTGAACTTGTAAAAATGAATGCAGGGTGTAATGGGATTGTGCAGATTATGTGGTGCAATAAAATAAAATGTTGAAAAGATGAAAAGAGAGATTTGACTATAATTGCAAATGTACCTGTACAAACCTGCTGGCAACCAGGAGGTTTTCTCAAAATCATTTCATGTGTCAAATAAAAAATGCCTCAAGAACAGGCTGATGACTAGTTTTTAGCTATTTACTTAATCCTCGCTTAAAAATTGTATCATGCCTACAAAACAAAACTCAGATTTCTGGCTGTTGACAGGAAACTATTTTTTAAACCCAAGCTGAGTTGTGCCTAAATTTCTATGAATAAATACTTGCTATTCTATTGCCATCAGTAAATTTCTGTGCATCATGGAATGAAAGCCCCTTAAATCTTCTTGTAATTTAAGACATTCTTTCTATCTTCCTTTTCTATCCTGTACACTGCACTAGAGCTCCCAAAGCGATTGACTGACCTCAGCAAATTGTGTAAGCACAACTGAGTTACTGCCTAATTAGCAAAAGAACAATTAAAACTCTTGGGTTTGGGTTTTTTGTTGGTTTTTTTTTGGCTTTTTTTGCTTTTTTAAAGATGAGCAAAGTGTTTGTAAAGCCCTGAGTTTAAATCAAGAAATAATGAACAGCTCATTTTGGGGAAGTTTCAAGTGAAGTACTCTGGAGGATTTATTTTAAATACTATTTAAATGAAACCAAGCTTCACCTTTTCAACTACTAAGCGGGATTATTTTCACTTTAGATATGTTCCATTGGAAATTTATTTCCATTTGCCTGATGTTTCCATTAGAAATTCCATGAAATCAAAATTCATGATTGCCATCAATATGAAGCTGCACTGAAGGCCCTGGTTAATACAGATAATTGCAGTCAGCCAGCGTGGCTCCAGTGAAACCAGGAGCATCTACATCAGCTACAAATTCCCTTCTCCCTCATTCAGAGCATGCTAGAAAATGGGTGTCATTGAAAGACAAATGGCATCAGCCAAAAATTAAAAATACCCCTTGACCTACCCAGCTTTAAAAACCATGTTGTTAGGCCACAGAACTTTCTTTGATTTAGATTGTTAGGCTGAGTAAGGTTGATTCATTTATATTTAGGATTCTGCAAATTCTGCATTTGTTGCAAGTCTCTGGAAAATCAGAAAAAAGAAACTGAAACCTTGAGTCTGTTATGGATAACATCACACATCAGGAGTCCTGATGAGGTCTAGGCAAAGTGAATTATCATGGCTGCCTGTAACATAGCCGAGACACAAATTCTGATCAGATTGTCTGGAAAACAATATAAGATTCCATGGGTGGATAAACAAAGGTATTTCATCTGGTTCAAGGTGAAAAAAAGGAATCCACTTTTCATTTGCTGGCAGCTTTCCGAACCTCTCACATTTAATTTAGTATTGTCTGCTCTGCTACATTTCCATTCAGATCTGAGGGTATGCCATATGTTTCACCCACTGTTCTCATTACTCATACAAAGCTTGGATGCTTTTTACAGAGAAGTGCATAGGCCTTTTTCTTATTTTCTTTCTTTTTTTTTTTTTTTTTTTT